>CAUOFW020005881.1:0-25760 GCA_963454935.2 Ilex paraguariensis
TGCTGAAATGCCCTAGGTTGTGGCCCAACTCAAGATGCTACTACATTCTTGGTTGTTTGTCCCTCTCGAGATGCTGATTTATGTATATCCTAGCATGTCTAAAGAATCGCCTCTCTTCTGCCCCTTCTCCTTTCAGCAATCAAGACTAATTCTAGACTGCGGTTTTGAAAACATTGAGAAAAAAAATGACACTATCCTTTCTTGTCATCTTACTATTTTGGTGAATGAAAAACCTTCTTGAAATAGGGTAGCTATATTAGAAATGCCAAGATTGCCTTGCCATTATCCATAACCAACGAGAACGACTAGTTTACTTGAACCAGCACATCCAAATTTGTTCTACCCACTTGAGTCGCTTTGAATCTCTTCCTCAAAGGTTGGCTGAGATAGACCACAAGATTGTCGAGCTTGAGGCCAAACGTGCAACACTCTTGGAGGAATCTACATTGTATCAAGAGTGTTTGAAAGAACTTAAGGCCGATGCTGGTGAATGTCGCAGCCTATGTAGATGCGGACTTAGCCCCTGCCGAATCTGCTTTGGCTGAATTACAGACCGTGAATAGGTCATTATACCAACTAGCAGTTCATTTTTTTGATCTTGTATAGTTCCTAGAGAGATAATAAATGAAAAATAGAAATTGACTCTTTTTCCCTTTACTTCTTCATTCATATCTGTATTTTCATTCCTTTGGTGATGGTTGGCATGACTATGAATTGAATGGCATATTGCCATTTGTATCACATTTTCATCATCTGATCTGTGTGCATGTATTTCGACTCTTTGACTGCTGTTTATAATGATGTTTCATTCTCCTCATTAAACTGTCATAAATGCTAACAATTTTTGAAGTATGATCGTTAAAGTATTCAACTCTTCTATGACCTATAAATACTAAAGGACTTAGGGTTTTTCCGGAGTATACTAGACTGACAAACACCTTCTTCATTGTGTAATATGACTGTTATTCTTTCTGAAGCTCTTAACGCAGAATAGAGGAAGTTGGATGATAACTTCGTTAGCCTCCAAACTCTTTCCTACTTCGATCTTAGTCATGGCTTTGCTATGCACTTTCCCTTTCACATCCAGAATTGGTTTTACCAACCTACTTCATGTTCTTCTTTCGGATGGACACTTCATTTTGCCTCCATCTTTGAGTCATTTTGGAGATTCTTGTCTTGGGGGCTAAGGTAACATGGGTTGATAGCATACACCTTTTGAATTTGGAAGAAGATACTACATCTGACTTCTAGTGCATCTAGTGGCCACATTCTGCCTTTTTCCTTTGATCTTCATATTGGCCTTAGGATGAGACTCCTCGACATCACTTTTAAAAAAGGAAATGGTGGTTAGGGACAACTGGCATGTTCAAGGAGAATCCAGTCAAGAGACGCTCATGTCAAAGGTCTATACTCTACCTCTAGTAACTCAACTTTCTTCTGCTCCTTTTTTTTGTCTCCACAACTGTTAGTTGTTATCTTCAAACTTAAGACTACAAGCCTTCAGAAGTAAATTAATCTGAAGCAGCTCTTATGCAACATTTTATTTTTTGTGTATTATGCAAATTTTATTCATTGAAATTGTACAACTTCTATGAAAAAAATTTACTCGTTAATGGATCAAAGATGGAGTTCTCCATCCAAATCTCTTAAGTAGTAAATGCCACCATTTTTGACTTCAAGGACTTCAAATGGTCCTTCCCAATTGGCTGACCATTTGCTAGTCATTGGGTCATTTAGTCTAAACGAAACTTTACTTTTCAGTCTAAGTTGCCTATTCCGAAGGTCCTATTTTTGACCCTCTTGTTGTTTGCCCTAGTAGCCCTAAGCTTTTACACCTTAGTGCAATTGTCCAAATCCCCAAGCTCGATCATCATGGTCTCATTTTATTCAACTAGAATTAGACCTATTCTGGAAAGGCATTTGCAATGATTTCACGGTGATTTCCATGGGTAAAACTGTGTTGTGCCTAAATGTCAGCTTGAATGATGTGATTCTGATGCTAGACTGTTTGGACGTTCTATATGCCCATAGTGCTTTTGATAATTTGTCGTACCATCCCCTTGGGTTGTTTTCCACCATTTTTACAATAATCCCCTTTATCACCTGGCTGGTAGATTCTACTTGATCGTTTCCTTGGGCATACTATGAGGTTGAGTGAATTACGCTAAAACCATACTCCTCTACAAATCCCTTGACTTCGCTACTTGCAAGACTATTCCTTAATTGGCCACTACATGCTAGGCAAGCCCAAATCGATGCAAAATATTCTCCTTTATAATTCGTATGATACCCAGTCCTTAGATGCTTCATCTTTGTCCAAATATTCTGATCCTAACATTCCTTTGTCTTCAACGTCTCTTTCCAGGGATTCGACTTGAAGTATTTGACTCTCGAATGGCATTAGCAACAGCCCAAGAGCTTTGATAGACATTGATGGCCCTAAAGTGTCAAATTGGATGAAGTCACCTCCATCACTATCATCTCCATCAGTGGGGTCTGTATCATCCTACTTCTTTCCTCCCTTACAAGTCTTCAGAGGAATGTTCAGTGCAATCCTTATTTGGTCCACTAGCCTTTATATCATTCGCACCTCAAAACTCTCCTCAGGTATGAACCTTATTCTTTTCTTTCTCCACAACCGTGACCTTCTTTTAGGCCACTTAATGCCACAGAGGCAAGGGTACACCAAATTGGGATCTAATCTCCCCAATCCCAGATCTAGATGCCAAAATAAATCTCGAGCTTCTTAAGCCTGAAGTTTCTCTTCTTTTTCCCACCCGTGCATGTCCTCATGCATATGTTGCTTCCTGCACTTTTGTGATCTTGACAATGGCTGAGGTTGGTATTACTATGAGAATTTTGGGAGCTGGGCTACGTACCAATGGCCTTCCAGTGGCTTAATTGGTTTGACCATCCTTGGTTGATCCTGATAATCCTCTGCTCTGATAGTTTGATCAGGCACCAACCTTGTGGTGTACTCTTCATACTTTGGTCCTGCGCAACCCCTTGAAGGCTCTTTTATGTCTCTACCATGCTTTTTTGTAGCTTAGCCTCATAAACTTACCTAGTCGTTCCTAGTGGGTTTCCTTGTAGTGTCATTTCTTCTATGTCATCTTGGACAATTTAGCCCGCTCCTCCTCTTTGATAACTTCATGTTCTGAAACGATTCTATAAAAACTTTGCACCTAGGACATCGACCATTCATGACCATATCGAGCTGTTCCTAAAGTCTTGGTGATATGTACGGCTCACTCCTAGAATCCTCCCCTGATGATTCATCATGGGGTACCTCGTCCTTTTTCCCCCTGGCTTTTCGTTATCCGTTGACCCATTCTTATCCAATTCGACTTTCTTCTTGGAAGTTTTTGACTACCCCACTTTCACCATGTTAATGATAGCTGTCTTCTGAAAAAGGTCCTTATCAACCTCATCCTTGGCTTTCCCTTGTCTCCGAAGATCAAGTGGCCTTTAGTCAAACTCTCGTAAATGGCATTCTGGAACACCACACAGTTCGTAGTAGAATGACTCCACAAATGCTACTATTTATAGTATATCTTGTTCTTTAGCTCTATGGCTGATGGGATCTTATAACCAAACGACAACTTGATAATGCCATCAGCCAATAAATGGTCAAATTTTTGATCAGCCTTTGTAATATGGAATTCGTACTTTTGGTTGTTTTTATCGTCAGTACCTTTATCCGCACTTGGTGTGGCCTGTGCTAGACTTTTCGGTGGCTTAGTTAAAGCCTTACACACGTGCTATTGTCTTGCCACAATCTCATCCATGTTCACCTCTAGCTCCTGATCTGACTTGGCCATGAAGATCTCAGTGTTGGGGTCTCTATATTATGTTTCTTTGAACGCATTTCTTCAGTCTACCTCTTTGAGCAGGATATGTTCATATCGCATAGCCTATCTGACTGGCTTGAATAATTCGTTGAACTCTATCCTTTCGAACTTTTTCTAGGGCTCAAACCTTAGGCCATCCTGCGTAATTCGCACACACTCTATCTCAGACAACACCAACCTACATCAGTTCCTAACCTTCTCGAACTGCACAATATATTGCTCTGTCGACTCCCCAATTATCTAATAAAACCTAACCAAATCAGCCATGTCGACTTCTAGCTTAGTACGGTAGAAATAAGGGTGAAACTTATCTTTGAGTTGTTGCTAGCCTAAAACAGAATTGCGCGACAAATTGATGTACCACTTGAAGGCCGCTCCTGTCAAGGAATTGGCAAACAGCCTCAGCTTTAGGAATTCGTTAGCTCTGGCTTCATCGCACTGAATTGTGAAACAACCAATGTGTTCCATGTTCGACTGACCGTCTTCACCTAAAAATATGGCAAACACTGAAACTTTGTACCCCCAAGGATAATCATATTCCCTATCTACCCAATTGGGATAGGGTTTGTAGTATATGGCCTAATCATCCTTCTCTTAGTAGGGTTGACGTGCTCTAGGATAATCTCGTTTAGTTGGTCCCTATTCATGACCATCTATGGTACTGCTATAAGAATAATTGACGGTTGCCTTCTTTGCCCCCAACCTCGGGATTGAGGGTTATCTCCTTTAGGGGTGTCCATAGGCCAGATTGCACACAGGTCCCATTACCCCACCCAAAGAAAATAGGCCCAAAATCTGATAGGCCCAATAGTTGGCCTGCCCGAGCCCAATATCCTTCAAGAGAGGGCTTGGGCTTACCTCCAAACCCATTACTCGGTTTGAAACCTGCCCCAATAATCCTCTAAAAGCCTGTCCACCCTTCTTTAAAAAAAGTTAGACACATTAAATTTGAAATTTGAAAAAGATAAATAGATGACAACCTAGTTGGGTTGTGCTCATTCAATTGTGATTCAGTTCCTCCCTCATTTATAAATAAAATTATTCATTATTTACCTTTTATCCATTTTAACTCTACTTTTAATTCAAAATATAGTTTATAAAAATATTAAGTCACAAAAATATTCATTATTTCTAAATGAAATTGTATATAAAAATTCTGTCTAGTAGATCCACCTGTAAGCCCACCCAACAGGCCCATATGTTTGTGCTAATAAGCCCACCTAGTGAGTGATGGGTTGGGCTACGGGTAACTTATATCTACTTGAAGCCCGGGCTGACTTGCCTGATAACTTACCCGGATAAGTGCTTGGCCCTCCCCTACCCCGGTCCAGCCCGAAGTACTTGTTATGATGCTTCTATTGGAATCACCTATACAAGAGAAGACGATGACTGTCTCATGCTCCCTAGACGGCTCAAACTATCTGCTAGGCGCTCCAAAACTTATCTGGTGCAGTCGAATTTTTCTATAATCAAATCCCCCAAGCCTCGACTAAAACTAGAGACTTGCTGAGAAACTCTGTGCGATATAGTCTTGATTGAGGCCTCTAGATCTGAGACAAATTCGCGGTTCTCCTCCCCCCCCCCTCCCCAAGTGGAGGTATCTCTTCCTACAGGTTGGGGATGCCATACCTGCTTTCTTCCACAACTTCGTGCACTTGGGGTATTTCAGATGAGCCAATTTTGGCTTTACCTCCAATATTTGACATGTTATCTCTTGGATGGTCCCATTGGGCGTACTAAAAAAAATGTTTGACATATTTTTGAATTACGAGCATGCCAAAGTCTAGGTGGACTTAAAATCCAAATACATACGACCTTACCTTTAATAATCTGTACAAAAAAAATTATTATTATTATTTAGTGCATTCGGTACCAATAACAATTATAAAATAGTAATAACAATAACTAAAGGCGATGGAAGTGTGATTAAGACAAGTTCCCTTTTTTTCTCTAGATGTCCACTGATATATAGATATATATATATTCAATATGCTTGACTCCATTGAAGGTGTATATTTATTACTTAGTTTATGAGTTTTATATTTTATTGAATCGTCTGGTGCTAAGTTTATCATAAATAGTGATAATAAATAAATAAATAAATAAATAAATAAATAAATATAATATATATATATATATATATATATATATATATATATATATATATATATATATATATATATATATATATATATATATATATATATATATATATATATATATATATATATATATATATATATGTTCATGGTGAGAAATAATAATGAATGGTTTTGTTATAAGTTGTTAATTTATGTGTTTTTAGACCTAATTTAGATTTATTATTTTTGAGACTTTTAAAGAATTTATTTAATTTTTTAAAAACCAAAAGAAAACAAAGTGGAAGGAGAAAGAAAACTGCAAGTTCTCCAACTTTCGTTGGTTGGATAAGATGAGTTTCTTAAAATTATAGAAACATCCCCTAAAGTTTTGAAGAACTTTATTTTGACCCCTCTATTCTTCTAAACTTATTTTTAACCACCTTTTTACTTGGTAAGTTGGAAGAATATAATTTTAAAAATTTTATGGCTGCCTCAAAAAAAGAAAATTCATGTTTTTTGATAAATTATACTTTGACCCCAAAAGTTTCAAAAATTATTATTTGACTCCAAAATTTTAGAAACTTTTTCTAAATTTCCAAACTACTTCCATACCTAATTATGTCATATTAGAAATATAATTTATATGTAAATTGAATATAAAGTATATGACTCTATAGATAGGAAATATGAAAGGTTAAATATAAAATCGAAAAATTAAGAAAATATGAATTGATTGGTACATGCAATTTTTATCTAGGCGATGATCGTATTGAAATTGGAAGGAAGGATTTTCAATTGGAGTTCAGGGATCAAGGTGAGTAGTATACTACTTCTTTTTGGAGGATTTTCTATATTAAACGTGTGGCATGCATGTGGATATTTCTTATGTATGATATATATGTTGATGTTTTAGGTTGTAATTAAATGTTTTACAATTGTGAATTGTTATAAATGTGAATTTTGAAAACTTGTGGGATAATTTTATATCATTGCTTAAATGTGCTTTGGTGATGAAAGAGAACTTTTGTTTGCGTTAAGACTAAAATGATAGTTTTGGTGTATGTTAAAATCATGTTTATCAGATGGACACTAGTTTACCAGGTGTAAATGATAACAAGATTGAAGGTATACTGGTGTAATCGATATATGGATGTGCACATAGAGGCCAATTATTAGGCTAGTGATGATAAGAGACATGACCAGTTACTAGACTAGTGGTGATAAGAGACAAGACCAGTTATCAAGCTAGTGGTAACAAACATGATATGAAAAATGTATTTAAAACAGAATGTCTGTGTGAGTGTTTTGGGTTATAAATATTTTTCATTTATAAAGTCATTTGTGAACATGAAATCACTTTTATCTAAATGATTATGTGAGAAGGGATGAGATACAATTTGTTATACTTATGTATGTATCAAAATTTATTTTTTGTATATAAACTGTGAGATTTATTTTCATACTTCATTAGACATGGTTAATATTTACAGACTGTCGTGCTTATACAAACATATAACATTTTTCAGGTGAGGAGCAAGTCCACAAATAGACAAGAGATTAGAGGACTTGTAGATTTATTTTATTGTATGTCTTCAAGAATAAATGTATTTTGTAGTTTTGAGACAAATATTTAATTATTTTGGGAACCATGTTGTTTACAATTAGAGTTATAAACCTTTTGGTTTTGTTTGGGTTTAATAATGATGTTGGTGATGTTTATCTTATTCGTATGGTATTCATTAGGTTAGTAGATTAGATCACTTTGTTATTTGTCTTTTACTGACGATAAAGAAGAAAGATCATGCTCAAGGTCCATCTCTTTAATATAGGTAAACCCAAGCTAAGACTGAAAGGATTCACCATCCGCTCTTAGGTCTTCGTTGATCAATTCTGCGTAAGTAAAAGACTTCTCTTTCTCACTTTCTAGGTTTCAGAATAGAATAGGTAGTTCTTGTGATCGACTCCGATGCTATTTCTATGTAAGAAGAAGAAGACATTGGAGGAATAGTCGATGCTGCTAAGATCCCCAATTGATTTAGCTCATTTTGGAAGGGAAGAGAGTTTTTTCACTTTTTGGATTAAGGAAAGTAGCTCGAAGGTAGTAGGTTATAGAGTATGATTTGTGGCATCTTTCCTTGGTAGATTTATTATGCACAGGGTGGTTGGTTAAGTTCTTGGTGGCCGGTCCATTGCCCACCCTACGGGATCTGGGGCAGGGGTGTGACAATTTTGGTATCGAAGCTTAGGTAAGTGAATTACCAAAGAATTAGGTTTGATATAAATGGTTATGTAGGCTTTAATTGACTTTAGTCTGAGGAATATAGAATGATGTTTACTAGTTAATAGCATGTTTTGTGTAGGGATTAACACTAATGGAACTCTAGGGTCTACACATTCTTCTGTGTCTCATAAAGTAGCAATGAGATTAGGGATGAAACCCAAAACATTTGAGTTTGATTTGATTGTGACAACTCCTACTTGTGATTTTGAGTGACGAGATCTCGTGTACCCAACATGTAGGGTCTACATTGGGGAACATCAATTCTAGTCGATTGAGTATTCTTAGACTTTAGGGGCTTTGATGTGATATTAATTATGAGCTGGTTAGTCACACAACATGCGGCAGTTGGTTGTTTTGAAAAGAGAGTCATATAGATTTAGTTTTGAAGGGACATGAATTATTTAATCCCCTATCTTAACTCTACAAGTGCAAGCTCGAAAACAGGGTGAGAAAAGTTTTTCAGGGAAACATTGCTAGTATTAGTAGTGCACGAAACGAGGGAGTGTTTCTTGAAGAGATACCAATAGAAAGGAAATTTTCAAATTTATTTTGAGAGGAGTTCTCTATGCTACCATTGGTGAGAGGTATAGTTTACATGTTTTAGTAGTTCTGGGGTACTTCATTTATATTTATTACTCTGTATCACACGGTTCATGTTGAACTAGAGAAATTGGAATTCAATTGAAAATATATTAGACCGAAGATTTATTCAACATAACAATTTGTTGTGGGGTGCTCATGTTGTGTTTGCAAAGCAAATGATGGGATTGTGAAATGTATGTCGATTACTACCAATTGAATAAGGTAACAACAAGTAGTAAATATCTTTTATGTGGTATTGATGATTTATTTGATCAGTTATGAGACACTAAAGAATTTAGTAAGATTGATATTAAGTTGAGTTATCTTTACTTAAAAGAAAGAAATGATGATGTTTTGAAAAAAGTATGTGCAACCGAGATAGTCATTTTGTATTTTTGATGAAATTATTGAGGTTGACAAATATTGCATCTATTTTTATGGATTGATTATATTGGGTATCTCAACCTTACCTAGATTCATTTGTTACTATATTAGTTGGTGTTACACTTATGTATTGTCGTAGTAAGGAAAGAATTACCCTACTTATGATTTTGAGTTAGATGTAATTGTTTTTGTTTGAAGTTATGGAGAGATTGTTTATATGGTAAAACATGTGAGATTTATTTTGATTATCAAAGGTTGAAAGATTTATTTATTGAGAAGGAGTTTAATTTGAGAAAAATGAGATGAATGGAAAGACTAGGGATCATAATTATTCTATCATTATCATGTAGGGAAAGCTACTGTAGTTGTTGATACACTGAGTAACAAATCATTAAGAAGTTTGTGTTGTATTTAGTGTACCCAAATGAGTAATTTTGTTGACTTGAGATTGATGGGGGTACATGTGATATTGATTGGTACATAGGTATTATTAACTCAATTGCAAATTAAACTCTTATTGGTAGATTGTATCAATTAGCTATTAAAAAAAAGAGGACAAATGTGCAGAGTATTTGAAAAGAGGTGTAACATGGTAGTAGGGGTAGATTTTGTATTTTTTTAGTAAGGTTATGTAACATGGTAGCATGATAGATTTTGTATTTTTTTGGTAAGGTTATGTTTATATTGTAGCATTAGTTATGGGTAACAAAAGAGAATACATTGAAGAAAGACATTATAGATGCAATCTATGATTCTATGTGCATTCAGGGAATACGAAATTATATTGATATTGCGAAACTATTATTGGTTGAGTGGAAAGAAAAGAGAGATTATTGAATTTGTAGCCAATATGTAGTGTATTGATAGATAAAGACCGAGTATCAGTATCCTTTAGGTTTATTATAACTTATTTCAATTTTTTTGAATAGAAATGGGAGTATATTACTATAAATTTTCTATAAGAACTTTCGGGATACAAATTGTGCATTTATTTGGATTATTACGGATTGATTGACGAAGTCCGGTCAGTTTTGGTAGGTAAACTTATAGCTTCACTTAAATGTATAGTCAAAATTATTTGATGAGTTTATAGTTGTGTGAAATACCTCTATCTAGTGTAGTAGATAGAAGTCCCAAATATACCTTCAGATTTGACCTAGTTTGCAACATGCTATGGATAACACTTTGCAGTTCAGTATAGGTTATCGTTCTCGATTTGATGGAGAACATCTCGGCTGTGGGAGTGGATTCGAAGTCATAGTCGAGGTCTTCCTCGAGGTTTTCCTATTCTTTCTCTTCCTCCGAAGAATGATCCACCCAGATGGAAGGATCGAAGGGTGGGGGGATCTTGGAGAATCTGGTGTATCTGGGGTTGTATCCAAGTAGGACGTGTGCTGCCTGAGCAAAGGGGTCGTCGGGGTTGTGAGACCAGACCTTGATCAAGTCGTTAAAGGCCACAGAAGCTTTTGGGAGTTGAGCGACGTCCTTTTTGTATCCCTTTACAAAGAAAAATACATGGTTAGAAACAGAAATAATGGCTGAGGGGTGATGAAATTGGTGAAAGGCCTACTTGGATCCCTCGGTACTTTGGAGCAGAAAAGACCATCATACTCGAATCCTTCACCCATCTTCCATCTATTGCCTAGCATGCTGAAATCCCGAGTGCACCCCTTGTTTGAGCCAAGCATGTGTGTCACCAAGTACATAAAGGGGTCCTGTGCTTGTAAGTAGTATCTGTCGCCACTGACTAATTTCAAGTTGTAGCAAAAAATTATCTCATCCACCTCGAGGTTCACTCCCAGCCGAGCATTCAGGGAAAATACGCCCATTACTATCCTAAAAAAGCTAATGCAGCATTGGAGTGGGAAGAGCCTCAGGAGCATGAGGACTCTTAGTAGTAGGGTAGTAGGGGAGGAAGTGGAAACCTAAACCCTCCCTCCATGATGGCTATAGTGTGAAAGGGCATAAGTTCTACACTGCCCACGTCTACCCTATGAAATTGGGGGTTGAAAACAAATGTGAAGACAGGCTCGGGAATGTTGTAGGTGGCTCTAAAAGCCTCTATGTTAGTATTAGTCGCCTGGGTTCTTCTTAACTTGCCTGTATCGCTAGGCCTAACAGACTCCCATAGGACTCTAGTTGTTCTTATGTTGGCCATTGGGGATTTCTTTAAAGAAGTAGAAGAGAATGGAAGAAAAGAATAAGAAAGTATGGGAGGGGAATACTTTCAGTTTAGTGTCTTCTAGAGATTTGCTCGGGAGAAGAGTGAAGAGTTACTCAGGAGATGAGTACAGATTGAGAATTCGAAGATCCAAGGAATCTCGAATGAGCCACAAACTCCTATATTTATACTAACTATGACATGGATGGGAATCGAAGACGCAAGCCATAAATTGGAAATTTGAAAATTTGGCGCTAGACGTGTGGGTAAACCGCCCCTAATTTCTAGGTGTGTTGAGGAAGCCTCCATTCTCCATGCGCCACCTGTCCCATGACACAAGGAAAATGTAGGTTGGGGAGTAGTTGACGGGACTTTAGACAGCTCAACGGTAATAAATGGACATGTGGACCGTTGCAATTGTTAAAGAGCACAAAGGGCGCCTGGAGAAACACCGAGGAGTTATAACCTAGAGGGCTGAGTGCACCCCTCAGAGCCTAGCATTAAAAGGGATCTGACAACTCATTAATGGGGTTTTGAGTGGCTGTGAGAGTCATTAATGAGCATCCAGGTCCAACAAAAATGTGAAGACAATCATCCTTATAAGGCATTAATTACCATTACGCTGACTTGATGTCTCGATGAACCTCGAGGGTGCTTATTCCCAAGCAGTGAATGCTCGAGTGTAGGTGGTTGGGCCATGAAGCTCTAAGCAAAGGTATTTAATAACCGAGTGTTGGGCCATGAATACTGAGTGATTCTCGAGCAAGGGTCCACTCGCCCGAAGGGATTAGTCCTGAGGAGATTTGATGGGATGACACTCATTATGATTAGATATGAGTGCAGACCATTAAATTTTGAGATGGAACTCAAAGATCCTTCCATCATTGCAAGCTTAGGTATAAATACCCCTCAGAAAGCTGGACTAAGGTATGCAATTCAAATCTAGAAAATACATTGTACTTATAACTCCAATGCCGACTGACTTGAGCTTTGAAGGGGAATAGTTGGGTGTACACCCGACCCCTTTCTAATCCCTCAATTGTTTTATGTTCATCATTCAACGGATCACTATCTCAACTCATTACAGGAAATCAGTCGTGCAGAGATAATGAGTATTTCTTTCATTCGTTTTGTCCTAGTTGTTGAAATTTTTGTTGGAGCAACGTAGAAAGTGGGCTAATGTCATAAACATAGGATGACAATTTTTTAATGAAGAAAAAAGCATCTTTGTCTCGTGTCTTTAGATTTATAGTTACAATGGGTGATGGTGGGTAGCAGTAATGTTGGTGGTGGTGCTAGTGGTGGGGGTGACGGTGTTGGTTGGAGATGAGTGGCGACGGCAATGGGCAACGATGGTGGTCCTGGGTGACGGTGGTGGATAGCGTGGTGGGTGGTGGTGTTGGTAGGTTTTTAGCGATAAGTTGACAATGATGAGTGATAGTGATAATGGTGGTAGCAGTGGGCGGTGGTTGTGGTGAGTGGGAGTGGTGGACAGTGGTGGTGGTGGAGGTGGGTGGTGTTGGTTGCTGGTGGCGGTGGTGGTGGGATGATGATGAAAGTAATATGGTGGTGGGATGATGATGATAGTAATAATTAATATAAGACTGAGATAATGATATATGTTTTTAAATAACCTCATTTATTAAGAATATTTTTGTCAATTGTTGATTTTATGGACATTTGGCCTTAGAAATGTTGAGAATGAACCTAAAGCCAAAAAAATTCCTAACTTTGTACCTCTTGCCAAATCTTTCTTTTTTTTTTTTTTTTCTCAAATTAAACATTCCACATTTCACTCCATAAAAGGTTATACGTTCCACAGAAAACACAAACTTTACAGGGTTACAACATAAATTTATAACATGAGAATAGATTTGATACCAAACCGTTGATGTGAATCCAAGAGTCAATTAAAGGCAGACAAGGAGATTTCTATGACCACTCTGCAATTTTTTTATTTATTTTTTAACAGTGCATGAGAATTCCAATCAATAACCACCACAATATAAACACTTACGGGTAGGACCACATCACTCTGCAGAACAATCCCATGGAATACAGCACGCAATCACCACTCAGACGGTGTACACAATCACAAAGCAGGGAAGCACAGCCCTCGGATTAAAAACCAACAGCTCATTCTCTTCATCCAGCCTTGTCTGAACCCCACGTCCCCGACCCACCAACGAGTCCAACCCGGGTTCATCCTTGTCCACAATATCCGGGTCACAACCGATCCGACCCGCTATGACACGGCACATCAGCATGGCTCTCTTCACGTGCATGAACTTTAACTCCTCCTCGATCTCTTCTGGGATCGAAACGTGTGCCCTCCAACTAGTAGATAGCGTGGAAATTCCATTCATCTTGGGTGAGAATCCACCTCTGATAATCCCACAAACACTACAGCACTGGTTACTGCATAAGCTAGAATTACCATTTTGCCCCAGATCACACAGAAACGTGGCACAGTGAAGCCTCAAGAGCTCATTCCCGTCGGCGATGCACCTCTCGTCATATCTCTGTACGGCGACGTTTCGTGAGGCTTTTGATATTACGCAGTCTCTGTACTCTTCAAACCTAGTTAATATTGTCGGGCAGTTGTGGATCTTGAGGATCCGATGTATAATCGGGTTCTTTGCTTTATCGGGCCAACCTGTTTTGAATATGATCCGGACTATGTTCTTACCCGAATCTCCGTCGATTAGTTCAGAAACAGCGTGCTTTATAGATTGGTGTTGTTCAAGAAGATTAGATGTTTGGCAGATTTCGCCGCAAATGGGACATGGATAGATGTCGTTTCGGAGAGGGAGGAAGTGTTGATCGGCGGAGATTTTGGATTCGGGGTGAGATAGAACGGTTCTTTTGCGTGAAGGATCCGAAACTAGAGTTTCGAGAGCTACGACAATGGAAGAATGTTGAAAGGATCTGGTGGAGGAGGACGGTGATAGAAGGGAAGAATTCGGGTGGGTTGTGGTGATGGGTGTGGTGGGTTTAGAGGAGAAGATCCGTTTGAGGAAGGACCAAGAGGATGAGAGAACTTTGTTGGGTTTAAGTTTGTTGAGAGTCTTGAGACTAGAAGAGGAGGGAGAGAAGTGTAGATAGAGAGGAGAGACTTTTCTTTTTTTGAATTGGTGGTGATGATGGTGGTTGGGGGTGAAGATGCAGCAACCACTGTGGAGGAGGAAAAGAGAGAGGAAGTTGGCGAAGAGTGGACGTAAGCTCGTCATTGTTATGGGGTTTCTTGACGCTTGAGGTCTGTTACTATAATGAACAAGTGTAGAGATAGATTAGTGTGCTGGAGAGAGAAAGGGGAGGAGATGGGATGAATGATGAAGAAAAAAGGTAAGCCGGAGAATAGAAGTATGGAAAGGACAGAGTGGTGGGGACGTGGAAGAATAAAGCAATAAGCCGATTGACAACTTCACGGCATCTTTGTCTCCCAGAATATATATATATATATATATATATATGTACACATTCATCAAAAAATATTATTTGAATCTAAAAATTTGTTAATTTAATGACGTGATTTTATTAAAATTATTAAATGTTTGACACAGTCCACAGTCAATTCAAAAATTATAATAAATTACGTCAATAAATTAAGTCATAAATTAGATCTCAATAATATTTTTTTTCGCCATTACAAGAAAACTTAATTAGGAAAGTTATTAAAATGTCAAAACTCAAATGATAACACGAATGAACTATTAATTTAGATTTCTTGTATTTAAATCTTAGCAATCTCTTGAGATTTGATCACGAGAATTAATCCTTCATCAATACTTTAGTTTGTTTTTGACCGAGTTGGAGAGTGAATTAGACGAGATACTCGTAAACTGGGATTTTTTTACTGTTAAACCAAAAAACAAAAAAAGTAACGGGGGAAATTTAGGCAGCCAATTTTACACTTGCATTTTCTATCTTTTCTTTCATTTTAATTTTCACTTAATTGCTCATAATGGAAGATTAAATTCACCTGTATGCAAGATCAAGGACGTTTGTGAAAAAAAAGGCAAGAACACAAAAAAAAAAGTCACTTTTTTACTGTGATGTTCTTGCATAACTGTCGGTGCCACAGATAAAATTTGTGGCAGTTGAAGTCTAAAATATATATATATTTTTTTCAGCAAACAAATTCGCGTCTGTGCGTGGCTCCGAGCATGTGGAATAGATATCTCGTGTCCAAATGTCAGCCTTTGTAATTAAATATTTATCAAAATTGACGGCGTTAACGCACTTTTATAAAAGATAAGTTGGGATTTCGTTAGGTTGCTATAATGATGCAATAATATCCAGAATTTTGGAAGTTAAGACTATAGAATTATAGTGGTTCACCAGCTTGGGAGTTCGGCTAGTCCACTCTAGAATGAAGGTTCTTGCTCATTTTGTTTCATTTACGGTGATTAAAAGGTTGCTATGACTTCTTTGTGCCACTAGAGTTCCTCCCTCTGTTAGGAGGTGTTGCATTGCATTTATAGGGTCATTCTCTGCTAAGTGAGATCCTGGCTGAGATTTTTGCCCTTACTTCATGGGGTTCTCCCTAATTTTAGGAGAAGATCTTGATTGGGTGAGATTAGGTGCCTTGAATATAGTTTCCTAACGCTTTAAGAATCTCTCGTGATTATTCAGCTGTTGCCTTGGTTGTCATTGTCATTGCTTATCTCGAGGGGACCTCCAGCTCTACTCTTCCGAGTTCTGATTAGGTGTTTGCCTAATCTGACCTCCTGAGCTGGCAATTGGGATTTATTTTGAGGTATCATCAGTTGCCCCCTAGCCCTTGGCCCAAGCGAGCTTGGGCATGGGCTAAACTGCTTTCACCTTGGACCAGACCTGCGCCTAGTTGACCTTAGTCTGCATGTGAGATGCACGTGGGAGGGGCTTTTTGACAGTTACAGCAATCATGACTCCCTTGGTTCTCGCGCACGCCTCATCTCATGTGTTTCAAGCCTTAAATGCTCAAATGACTAAAAGAAAATCGCACAAAACCACCGTTTATCTTCTACATTGTTCACCTTCATCTCTGGTTCTTTCTCTCTACGACTTTTGGACTTTCCTCCACGCGATTCTCTTATTCTCTGCTCAAGACTGTGCTTTCTGGGTTCGACTCGAAATCCTGCTTTGCTCTTCTCCTCCAATTTTGTCCTTTGGTTGCTGTTTGTTGTTTTTTTCCCTGTCTAGGTATGCTTCCTTCTGCCCCTTTCTCTTTCTCTTGCCTTTCCTCACTCTGGATCCCTCGTCTTTGAGGTGGCCATTATTTTTCTGGATTTTTCGATTCTTTTTCTTTTGGAATCGTGATCGTTGCCTATCTCCTCTTCCCCGCTTTGTGGATTGGAACTCTACTGTGCGAATTCTTACTGTTGGGAGGTACAATGCTGATCCTAGGATTATCAGGGGGTGTTTAGTTAATATTTCTCCTTTTTATCATTCTTTCAACTTGCCTTTCTCCTTGCCAATCATGTCTGCCTCATCTGGAGCAACTCGTTCCTCAGTTTCCCTTTTAGGTGATAGTTCTGTCGAAAGAGATTCTGATTTAGGGAATGTAGGTGACGAGATTGACAACTTCCCCGGTGTTGGGGCTGTCGATACCGAGGTGGACTCCAAGGAACTCCCCTCATCTTCCTCTCATGTACCTCCTAGTACTGACAAGGGTAAGGGCAAGGTGAGTGAGGTTGGGATTCCTGATAGTGTAGCGGGTATGGGGGTTGCCTTCAGGCATGCTGAGCTCGTGGGTCCTAGTGGGGTGGATCCTATTCTCATGGAAGCTCTTAGTGCTCGTTTTGGCTTTTCCCCTGGTGTTCTGCCTTGGTGTCCGGATAAACTCACCCTATACGTTGCCCAAGTGCACAAAAGAGTTTATTTTTTTGTGGCCGCTTTTGAGAATGACCTTCGTTTCCCAATGCACCCCTTCATCAAAAATGTTCTGCAGCACCTCAATGTCTGCCCTACTCAGCTTTTTCCCAACTTCTGGGGTATTTTAGTGGGTCTTTTAGTTTTCTTTAAGAAGCATGGGCTTCTGACTCTCACCATTTCTCTGCTTATGGACCTCTTCAATGTTAAGCTTACCTCAACTGAGGGCTTTCTATATATTTCTAAGTAGACCTCGTCAACTGGGAATAGAACCCTTCTGATAAAAATAGACACTCTTGGGATTCCCAAAGTCTGGACAGCCCCAGATAACTTAGGTGAGTTCTTGCCTAACTGAACTACGGTATGAAGATTTATGAGTTATTTTCCTGACCTCTACATCTTTGGTGTTGCCTCTTTTTTTATTATTATTTTTTTTGTAGGCATTCAACCTGATCTCAGCGTCGAGGACGAGCGGGTGAAGCTGAAGTTGGCTAAGTGTAATCCAAAGAAGTACTCTGAGCTCATTAAGCCCTGGGAATTAGGAAGTTAGGGATTCGGTCCTCCTGAGATAGTGATAGAAGCTTCAACCCCACTTTTCTTTATCCGACCTGAGGACATAGAAGTTAATGTGCTCTTTCCCTTATTTTGTTTCATTGATTTCCTCCCTTTCTTTTTTCTTTTGACTAACCAACTCAACTCAAATCTCTCAGGGTCTTCTACAATGAAACCTACCGCTGAGATGCTCCAAGCTAAGGTAGAGCTATTGAAGAAGAAAAACAAGGGTGGTACCAAGCGTAAGGCTGAGGGCAGTTCTGGTGGGAGCCTAGTTACTTAAGCTAAGGTTCAAAAAATGGGTACTTCCTTTGCCTCTGCCTCTATCCAGAAGGCCCCACCATCCTTACTGCATGCCTCACCGACCTCAGGACTTCCTTTCTCACAAGGAACCCGACCTGCCACTAAAGATGCTCCTGGGCGAGACCAGACCTCCCTTTCTGCATCTGAAGTTGAGATGGTCTTGGATACTACTCGCACTTTTCCTAGTCGTGCTGCTTTTGTATCAACCAAGGAGATCTCCCAACCTCTCATGACAGATAAAGGGGTCTTCTCGAAGTCTAAAAACTCTCTTATTACAGATGTGAAGCGTGCTACAGAGGCCATTGCCTCCATTATCCTAGAGTCTGACATTGATACAACCACTTCTGTATCACTGGGAACTTGTATTTCCACTGCATTGTATGGCTGTATCTCGATGAGATTCTAATTTGTCAAATTCTCCTTTTTTTTTTGGATGTCATGCGCTCTTCCCTTTGCACTAATCTTTCATGCTTGTCTTCAAATTGCCATTCAAATAAATAGCTTGTTAAAGCGAATCCAAGCTCTGGAGGGGTCGGCCAATGCTTCCAAAGCTTTTGAGCTGAAGTGTACCAATCTGGCTTTCGAGAATAATGACCTTAAGGTCCAGGTAAAGGAATTGCAAGAACAAGTGGAGAAACAGTCTTCCCTTGCCAAATCCAAACAAGAGGAGCTCAGCAAGACTAAGGAAGACCTCTAGTCAAAAATTGATGACTAGATCAAGGAGAGCCCGAAGTCCCTTGATGCTCAGGCTTCCTTTAGGAACGTGAAGAGGGAGTATGAGGGGCTAACAGAGGCCAATGATGCTTTTGGGGAGGAGTTAGAGGTTGTCAAGGAGGCGCTGGAGGTGCGAGACACTACCATCAGAAAAAAGGATGAGCTGATTGCCCAACTAGAGGATGACGTTCTCACCAGGTGGGCAAAAAGGTGGATTGATTTCTAGGGTATAGCTGAAAAGACTTACCCTGAACTGAACTTTGACTTTTCAATTCCCCCTGAGGAAGAGGCCGAGGGGTCTGATGAAGAAGGGGAAGATGCTCTTGCTCCTTCTATTTCTGAAGATGTGCCCAAAGACTCTAAAGGGCTCATCCCTTTAGTTGGGACTTCAGCTCAAGATGCTTCTGCCTCCTTAGACACCTCTACTCCCATGGCTGCCTAGCTTTCTATAGCTTTTTTCATCCCTGCTGAGTTGGCCGTTGGAGCTTTGTCCGAAGCTGAGGTGCCTGCCTCCTTGCCTGCTCTTAGCCCTCCTAAGACTTCAACTGCTTCATTGCCAGTAAGGTCGCCTACTGAGCTAGGGAGCCTTTTTTCAGTTCCTTCTGCTGAGACTTCAACTACTGCACTGCTAAGCCCTTCGCCTACTCTTCCTTCGAAAACTTAAGATGTTGGGATGTAGAGAAATTTTTGTTTGTAGCTTTGGGCTAATTATCTCAGAATTGTAACATTTTGAAATGGAATTTGAAACGAAAATGTCAGAATTGTTACATTTTGTGTTTAATTTACAGCTTATAGCTCTCCTTTCCATTTGCTTTCCAACTTGTTGCTTTATTCTACCATCTATCAAATATGATATTCTTCAATTCTTCCCCCCTTCCTTCAGGGGGTCATTCAGATCTCCTTGAAGCAGACAAGTTAGGAATACTTGTTGATGCGCCTAGCTGAGCTTCCAGCTTCTCAACCTGTTTCTGCCCGAACTCTAGCAACTAACCTCCAGAGCTCTGGCCTTACTTCATCCTCAAAGTTAGGATATGAAGCAATTTTTTTTTTTTTAAATTTATCAACTCATGGTTGTAACAATTTTAGATTAGAATGCAACTATGTAATTTCGACTGCGTAATTCCCCTTAGATTAGAATGCAATCTTCTCAACTATTATCAAGTGTAACCTTCTCAATTCTCTCTCTTTCCCCTCTTTGCTTCAAATAGGTCATTCAGACCTTTTGGAGAAAATGGTTAAGAAGTTTGCATGGTCAGTCCAGTGTACACAGCGGGGGTCTAACTTTTTGCTTTTGGAATATAAGACAATGAGTACCTGAAGTCTTACCCTTAAGGGGGCTCCCATATGCTGACCTGCACAGCTGATCTTGACAGACAAATGGGATATTGGGTCAATTTGTCACCTTGGTGTGGCAGATCCAGAGGTCAAGATTTATTATGTTTGATAGAAGTAGACCTTTCCCTATTGTCTCAGGGTGATGGTTCATCATTTTCATGCGTAGCAAACTGGCTAGGTGCTGACTTATTGTCAGGGCTACATAACCACCGAGCTCTACGCAGCTCAGGGTGAGGGTTTATCCTTTTGGCAAGCCTTAGGGGACATGCGCACGTGTAGCCATTGGTCAGGTTGTTTTCCCTATTTGCGAGTTCAGCCATTTTGATTAAGCGAGGTGGAGAGCATGCTACCATGTTCTGTTCTCTGGTGCTGACGTTCCAAGCTTTGGGTTGGTTATGGCCCCTTGGCAAGGCGAAAACCTAGAAGAGCATGCCTAGATGCAACTGCTTGGGTGCATTGATTTCCTTATTTTTGACCTGGTGAGCTCCCGACGTGCAAGGGTTTGTTTTGACCTTTTTTTTTTTTTTTTTTTTTTTTTTTTTTATGTTCAGGACTCCTTTGGAGGCCTGCTTGTTTTATCTCAGGTTGTCATTGGTGTCTGCTTTCGATGCATAGCCTTCCTACCAAAAAGGTTCATACTTCCTTAATTTAGAAACCTAGAGATCCACCGACTTAAGGTTTCGTGTAATTAACAACTTCCTAAAAATCTGGGGTCTTCAAAGAATTTCTATAAGTACTGGTTATCGCCTCCCTCCAGGTTTCCCTTTGTTATTATTGAGGGCTTAATGCCTTCTATTTCCTTCTCTTCTTTTTTTCACTTGAATCCACTATGTCTGCCCCCTTTTCTTCTCTGTTTCAAGAGTAAACCTCCTTTGGGGTTGAGTGGATGTAACATACTCGCTACTTTGTTCCCTCAGTGGTGACGTCCTCTGATTTAGAGAGGATAAGGAATTTTTTTTTTCTTAATTTGCAGTTACCTCTACGTGCTCCAAGCTCTGATGAACCCTGTAATTACCTTCCTCCTAGGGAGACGTGCTTCATTGAAATGGCTTTGGGGTTAGGTTTGCGCCTTTCCATTCACCCTTTTATTGGATTTATTTTGGCTTATATCGGCTTGTGTCCCTCTCGTCTTTCACCTATGGGATGGGCTATCATGACCAGTTTCTTCCTCTTCTGGTAACTGCGAGGTAATGACGAGTTTCCTACAGTTGTAGAATTTCTTTACTATTTTGACCTTGAGGAGGATGAAGTTTCATGCTTCGTCTGCTTTCGGTGGAGAGACTTCAGGCTACGTCGCTTAGTGTTTGATCTCCCCTCTCCTCCTTCGGGATGGACCCAACGCTTCTTCTTTGTTTCTAGTGACTCGTGGAGATCTTCCGAGGTGGGCACTAGGGAGTGTAGAGTTCCTCGATCTTAGAAGAGCTATTCTTACCCAAGTGAGAGTAACGAGGGTCTCTCTCTTGGGATCAAATTTTTATGATGCTATTTGTGTATCTTGTTTTTTTGGTGTGCAGGTGTTCTTGACCTGAACTTGCTTGAATTGATGAGGATAGAGCTAATGACCCAAGCTGAGCCCATGTCCTTTTCTAAGCTCATGATATCAGACAATCTGTTCTTGTTTAGTGCTGCTGCAGCTGAACGAGTCTTTCCTTTTTTTTCTGAACCCGATTCTTTTTCTTCAGAGTCTGATAAAAGCAAATATACTGGAGCTCCTTCGAAGAGGCGCAAGAGCGATGAATCTTCCTCCCCTACATCTAACTCTGGCCTGGGGGAAGTTCTGTTTTCCTCTGCTGGGCAAAAATTGATGGATCTACTGTCAGCGACTGAGAAGGAGAGGGACGAGCTGAAGGAGGAGAACCTGCGTTTGAAATAGAGGATAGCCGAACTGCAGAGACGACTAGGAATTTTGCTTTGATTATTTTTGAAACCTTGATTCTCCCTTTCCATGTTTGCCGCTTCTTATACACAATTTGTGGCTTTGAGAATCTGGTAGCTGATCTTTCCATGTCGTTTCCTGGCTTGTAGACCAAAGACCCCCATTTTTCCTTTTTTGTAATAGATAGAAGCTGTGAAGCTTTCCTTCTAGTCTACATGCTGCAGGTCTTGCTTTTAGTTCTTTTGGACTGGGAAGCACATTCTGAGCTGCTGCGTTTGCTTTAGGGACAGAAGAACTCGTCCTGAACTACTGAGCTATTTTTATGGACTGATAAGTTCAACGTGAGCTCTAAGACTCTTATTACGGACTAATGAATTCGTCATGAGCTCTAAGGCTCTTTTTATGAACTAACGAGTTCATCGTGAGCTCTAAGGCTCTTATTACAGACTAATGAGTTCGTCGTGAGCTCCAAGGCTCTTTTTATGAACTAACAAGCTTATCATGAGCTCCCGGGCTCTTTTTATGAACTAATGAGTTCATCGTGAGCTCTAAAACCCTTTTATGAACTAATGAGTTCATTGTGAGCTTTAAAGCTCTTTTTATGAACTAATGAGTTCATCGTGAGCTCTAAAGCTCTTTTTACAAACTGATGAGTTTGTCGTGAGCTCTAAGGCTCTTTTTACGAATTAATGAGTTCTTACTGAGCTCTAAAGCTCCCTTTTTTTTTCGCGTGCTCATAAGCATAGATGAATCACAGACTTGCTACTTTTTAACAATGGTTCATAATACAAGATAAACTTACTGAAAAAATTTCCTAAGATGTTTTGCATTCCACGAATGAAGCAGGACTTTCCTTTCTTCCATTTGTAACTCATAATTTTCCGGTCTAATTACTCGAGAGACTATGTATGGACCTTCCCAGTTAGGCCCCAGTTTACCATGAGTGGGATCCTTTCTTGCCAGCAAAAGCTTCCTCAGCACCAGATCTCCGACCTTGAAACTCCTATGCTTGACCTTCCGGTCGTAGTACCTAGTTGTTTTCCTTTGGTAGTTCTTTATGTTGTTTAGTGCTGTCTCCCTATTTTCTTTCAACAGATCTAAACTTAGCAGAAGAGAATTATCATTATTTTCCTCGTTTGCTAATTCTGTTCTAAATGAAGGGAGCCTAACTTCGACAGACGCCACTGCCTCAGAACCGAAAGCCAAAACAAATGGAGTCTCTTGTGTTGCCGACCTTGTGGTTGTCCTATAAGCCCATAGTACTTTTGGGAGGTGTTCTACCCATTTGCCCTTTAGATTTTTCAGCTTGGTCTTCAGGGCGGACTTTATAGTCCTGATGGTGACTTCTGCTTGTCCATTAGATTGAGGATGAGTTGAGACAGAAAAGTAATTCCTTATTCCAAGCTCGGCATAGAAGTTTTTGAACTTTGGGTTGTCGAACTACTTGCCATTATCCGACACAATTGCTTTGGGGATCCCAAATCGGCAGATTATGGATTTTCAAGTAAAATTCTGAACCTTTTGTTCTATAATGGTTGCTAAGGGTTCTACCTCTACCCCCTTGGTGAAGTAATCCACCCCTATAATGACGAATTTGCATTATCCTACACTAGTGGAAAGAGGTCCTAGTATATCTAGACCCCATTGTTGGAATGACCAAGGGCTCACTACGGAGTTCAGGAATTCTGGTGGGCCGTGCGGGATGTTAGCGTGTATTTGGCAAGCCTTGCATCTCCTGATCGGGTCTGTTGTGTCCTTGAGCAACGTGGGCTAGTAATACCCCTACCTTAATGTCTTTCCCGCCAAAGCCCGAGCTTCGATGTGATTGTCACAGACTCCTTCGTGAATTTTCCTGAGTATATAATCAGCGTCCTCGTTCCCCACGCATTTGAGGAGTGGCGCTGAAAAACCTCGCTTGTACAAGTTTTCCTGCAAAATGAAAAATCTAGCTGACTTGGTTCTCAACTTTGCTGCTTCCTTGGGGTCTTTTGGTAAGGTCCCATTCTGGAGATACTCCATGATGGGGTCTATCCAGCTTGTTGGACTCTGCACAGGAAAACTTCTTCATTCTCCATACATACAGAGAGTTCTGCTAGGAGTTCCACCAGAATTAACCTGTCCAAATTCTCTTGCGAAGCTATTGCCAACCTCGCCAGGACGTTTGCCCTCGAGTTTTCAGCCCTGTGAACATGTCGAATCTTCACTTGTACAAATGTTTTGATCAGTTCTTGAACTTTTCTAAGATAAAGGGTCATCTTCTCACCTTTAGCCTCGTAAGCACCCTCTATCTATTTCACCACGAGTTGTGAGTCACTGTAGATCTCCAGTTGCTCGATTTCCATTGAATGAGCTAAGCTGAGCCCTACTATGACTACCTCATACTTGGCTTCGTTGTTTGAAGCTTTGAATCCAAATCTCAGTGCATATTCAACATCTATCTCATCGGGGGAAGTCAAAATCAAACCAGCTCCATTACCCTGAGCATTGACAGCTCCATCTACTAAAAGTTTTCACGTGGGGAGGTCAGGTACTGACTGTGTTGTCCCTGCAGGTATCCCAATTGTGAATTATGCAATGAAATTTACCAATATCTGCCCCTTAATGGCTGTCCTTGGCTTGTACCTGATGTCAAACTCACTAAGTTCAACGACCCATTTAACCAGTCTCCCCGAAGATTCTAACTTGTGCAGCACTTACTTCATAGGTTGATCTGTTGGGACTTCGATAGTGTGAGACTAGAAGTAGGGTCTAAGTTTCCTAGCGGTTGTCACTAAGGCTAAAACAAGTTTTTCTATTTTAAGGTATCTTTCTTCTGCCCCCCTCAGAGCTCTGCTGCAGTAATAAACTAGTTGCTGAGCTCTGTCCTTCTCCCTTACTAGCGCTGCGCTGGCTGAGAACTCTGAGACAGCCAGGTAAAGGGTAAGTACTTCTCCTTCTAACAGACTTACCAAGACAAGTGGAGAGCTCAAGTATTTTTTTTCAATGCTTTGAAAGGTTCTTCACATCGAGCATCCCATTGGAAGGTTTTCTTTAAGACTTGAAAAAAGGGCTGACATTTGTCGCTTGATTTGAAAACGAAATGACTCAGGGCAGCTATTCTCCCAGTTAAACGTTGTATTTCCCTCGTGTTGGAGGGAGGCTACATATCCAACACTGCTTTTACCTTTTCTGGGTTAGCCTCTATCGCTCTGCTATTAACTATGAAGCCCATAAATTTTCCTGCTGACACCCCAAAGGCACACTTAGCTGGGTTGAGTTTCATCTTGTATTCTCTCAAGACTTGAAACGAATCTGCTAGGTGTCCAATGTGGAGCTCTGCCTTCAGTGACTTGACCAGCATGTCGTCAATATAGACCTCCATGGAGGTCCCAATCTATTTTTGAAACATCTTATTCACTAGGCGTTGGTAAGTGGCTCCTGTATTTTTTAACCCAAAGGGCATCACTTAATAGCAGTATGTCCTTGCTCTGTTATGAATAAGATCTTCTCTTGGTCACTAGGATCCATCCTGATCTGATTGTACCTAGAGAAGGCATCCATGAAGCTGAGGAGCTCATGTCCCGCAATGGCATCTACAATCAAATCTATCCGGGGTAGACGAAAATTATCATTCGGGCAAACACGGTTGAGGTCTGTGAAGTTAATGCAAAGGCGTCATTTGTCATTTGTCTTATTGACTAGGACTATATTGGCTAACTAGATTGGGTAATCCACTTCTCGAATGGATTTCGCATAAAGGAGCTTGCTGACCTCTTCATTGATGGCTTTTCTGACACTCCGGGACGAA
>CAUOFW020005882.1:0-25758 GCA_963454935.2 Ilex paraguariensis
TGGGGCGTGCCATTTATAATAGTCTCCTAACAGATTGGGGCTATTTTATAGCAGCTAAGAGATCATTCTTGTGGAGATCATGACTTATCCTCAAGGCTACTTTATCGCAGCTAAGAGATCATTTGGTGGAGATCATGACTTATCCTCAAGACTACTTTATAGCACTAAAAGATCGTTCTGGTGGCAGATCACGACTTATCCTCAACAGAAGGAGGAGTTTGAGGAGCTCTTCATGAAACGCGGTCAAAGATTGGACCGTTTCCTTCGGTGGTGCAGATAAGCTTCCCATGCTCTCCTCTTGATGACGTGCTAAGCGAAAAGTCTTATCGGTCTTGGACTGTCTTGGGCTCGGTGGATTCAAAATGAGATTGGGCTCCTCAACTAGGGTTGGACTTTAACACATAAATTGGACTATTTGGGCTTAACCCATCATTTGCCCCCCAATGCCCGATGTCCAATGAGACTTGGAGAATGAGGCATTGACTATATTATTATTATTTTTTATTTTTATTTTTAAACTTCAAGTCTTTCCCACTTTATTTTGAAGAGGGTCCATAATATTTTATTTGGCCTTTTTATTTTGAAAAGGACTCATAACTTTCTATTTGACCACTTTATTTTGAAAAGGGCCCATAATTTTTTATTTGGGCTTTTTTCCCTCTTTTTGAAAAACCCTAGACTATAAATATAGTCTTCTTCTTCATGTTACCCATTTCACTCATTTTTAAGGTTGAGCACCCACCTCTTGAAAACCTTGAGAACTCAAGTCTACCCATTTTGTTGAAGCCAAAGTGTGTTCTCTTGAATCCTTTCAAGAGTGTGATTTCTTCCTTGCTAGTTGAGCTTCTCAAGTAAACAATGTCGATTGAAGAGGGAGTGGTGGAGGTTGAAGAAAGGGAGAAAGTAGGCACCATTTTAGAGAACTTGGAGGCTGGTTTTGAGCATTCGAATGCTGTTTTGGACAGCTTTGGGGCTGTAAATGAAGGGCTGGACGGCGAAGGGGAGATGGGCAGCGTGAGGAATGGCTTGGGTAGCGAAAGAAAACGGTTGGGCGGGCGGCTGCGCAGCGCAGGCGCGCAGCTGGGCAGCTCGCTCGCGCGGTGGGGTGCTGGGCGGCTGCCTGGGCTCTGCTCCTGCTGTCCTGGACAGCCCAGGCACGCTGGGCAACTGCTTGGGTGCTGGCCTTGCTATCCTGGACAGTTCAGGTGCACTGGGCAGCAGCCTGAGTGCTGGTCTTGCTGTCCTGGATAGCCCAGGTGCGCTGGGCAGCAGCCTAGCTACTGTTTCTGTTGTCCCGAACAGCTCAGCTGCGCTGGATTGCTTCAGTTCTGCTGCGCTGGGCGGCTTTGGAACGCTGGGCAGCAGTATTTTTCCATCAAGGGGCACTGAAAATCAGTCCAAGGTTCATCAGGGAGAGCTAGGCAGCGGCCTGGGAGCACGGGCTGATCCGATTCCCACTCGAGGCGCTGATTTGGGCGCCTTAGGTGCTGATTTTTGCGCCAAAAATTCTGCTTTGCGCAATTTTGAAGGGCCAGGCACCCTTCAAGCTACTTGTCAACTTTGTTTTGACGAGCAACAACAGTCAGACACATTTCCAGGCGTTGGGCTAGACATTGCAAGTAGTAAGGAAGCTTTGGGCGCTGCTCTTGATGATCAAGCCCCTATTGTAGCTCTCCCGATTCAAGTTCCTCAAGACTCTCCCAATGGTGATTTGGACTACTCCTTAAGGCCCTAGAAGAAGAAATGCAAGAGCAAAGTGGGACTTGATGATGATGGGTTTAAGATGAGCACCCTTTCTAGTTTGTTCTGCTTAGATGAAGATATTTCAAGGCTTGTTTTACTTATCGCATCCCTCCGACCGTGTTATGCCGTCGGTCTGAGTTGGGCGAGCTTGCTTGTGATGACTCTTCCAGGGATATTGTTGTCTACGAGGAGATGCTTGAGGCTGGATTAAGATTTCTCATGTCCTCCCCAATTTGTCGTGTTTTGCATTACTTTTCTTGACTTCGGGGCGACTAGCGCCCAACGGTTGGAGAGTCTTGCTCAGTTTTCTTGCATTATGGAGAAAGGTGCACCATGAGGATGATTCCCCTATGAAGTTTCATTCAGCATATAATTTGAGCGAAACCCCTACACCAAATAGGGGATGGTACTATTTTACTGCACGGAGTGGTACAGTGCTTACAGGAACGCGCTCTAATTGCGACGGTTGGAAATCTTATTTCTTCTTTATTGGTGGAGAATAGGCTTCAGAAGCCGACAGAGCTTTGGTGCCAACACATTCGGGTGCTGCTAAAAAACCCGGTATGCTGCACACTTCTTCTTTTTCCTTTTTTTTTTTATGCGTGTGTGCTCACTTTTTCCATGCAGATATACCTGTGCTTTCCCGGGACCAGGAGTGGAAATTGGAGGCTGTCAAAGCTTGCCCTTGTAAAGATTTGGGAGTTCTCTTGCCCAAGTATACTAGAGTTGTTGCTCCATCTTAGAAATCTGGCGGCTCCTCTTCGAAGAAAAGGGGTGAGCTAGTTTCCTCTCCTCCTTTTTTTTTTAATCTAACCCTTCTCTACTCTTGCAGCAAGTAAGAGGGTGGTGGTGTCCCGCTTTTCTAGCAGGAGCCCTCCTTCTTCCAAAGTGGCAAAGAGCCCTCCTTCTTTCAAAGTGGCAAGGACGGATGATGCCCCCCATATGACTTCCACGGTGGCTCCTTCTCAACTGGCAACTTCTCCAGTTGCTACTCCAGAATCTTCCTTGCCAGGCACATCTATTCCACCTTTATCCTCTCCTCGCGCTACCCCTCCTTTGTATCCTCCTTGTTCAGGAACTTCTACCCGAGTGCTGATTTAGGCTGGTCCTATGATGGGGAGACCGACAGCTATCAGGGCAAGGCTTGGGAGGTTTGTGTTTGGGCCAGAAGTTTCTGAGCTTAGCGTTTCGGGCACTGATAATATCGTCAACACGTATTTGGAAGTTCTGGCTCAAGTAAGGGTCTGCTATTTCCCTTTCTCCAGTCTTTTCCTATGTTTTTAACTTTTCGTAATCTCTTGTCTCTCCTTTTTTTTTAGGTTTCGACTTCCTCCATCTACTTGCTTTCGAGGGCCTATAATCAAGACAAGCTAAGTTGGATCTTAGTCTTGTGCAGAGGGAGCTTATTACCGCTCAGGAGAGGATTGTAGAGCTTGATTCTGAGCTTTTGGTGACCCGTGAGAGGGACGTGCTTCGGGAGGGTGAGTTTGTGGCAGCTCATGAAAGGACTTCTAATTTTGAGTCCAAGCTTTTGGTGGCCCGCGAGAGGGACGCGTTCAGGGATGGTAAGCTTGCTGCAGCCCATGAGAGGGTCACTAAGCTAGAGATTGAGCTTTTGGCAGTCCGCGAGAGGAGCGCACTCAGGGAGGCTGAGCTTGTAGAGGCCCATGGGAGGGCCATGCTCAGAGAAGCAGCTGTTGTAGAGACAAAGTTGACGGCTGCTCGGGAGAGAGTTTCCTGCGCTGAGGAAAACTTGGAGAATGGTCTTGCAGATGCTTTTATTGATGGCTTCGAGGATCTCCAAGGGAAGGTTTCTACCGCTTTCCCTAATATTGACTTCTCACCTTTCGTGCCCACTGACGACAGTGATGAGGGGAGATCTGATGCTGTTGATGACAATGAGGAGGAGGTGGGGGACGACCATGAGAGCAGTTAGAGTGTTTAGGACTTTTGATTTTTTATTTTTTTTTGAAAAAAAGGTATTTGGCCTTATTTTTGTACCGATACTCCTTTGAAATGAAATAAAGAAAATCTTTTGGAGTAAATGACATAGAAAATTTTATTAATTTATTGCTTATAAAAAGCGATATTGGGTAATAATTCACAAAAAAAAAATACATTGAAATCTTGGGTAACACCCCTAAAAATCAAATCAAGTCCCAACTTTTACTGCTTTGATGCTCTCAAGGTGTCATTGGTAATATCATTTCAAGTGCTCTGCATTCCATGGGTGGAGTAAAACTTTTCCCTCAGAATCTTAGATTTTGTAGGTGCCTTGTCTCACTACTTCTGTTACGCGGTAGGGTCCTTCCCAATTTAGTCCCAGCTTTCCTTCGCGTGCATTCTTTGTAGCGAGGATCACTTTTTTGAGGACCAAATCTCCAAGTTGGAAGGAACGGGGCTTCACCCTCGAATTGTAGTACCTTGTCATGCGCCGTTTATACTCCGTGTTGCGGACTACAGCCATCTCCCTCGCTTCCTCCACCAAGTCGAGGTTGCTGCGAAGTCTTTCCTCGTTAGTGATGGGATCGTGGTGCTGGACCCTTGGGGAGTGTACCCCTATCTCCACAGGGATGACCGTCTCGATTCTAAAGGCGAGGAAAAAAGGAGTCTCCCCAGTAGGGGTTCTTGGCGTGGTTTGATAAGCCCACAGTACGCCTGGCAGCTCCTCTACCCAAAGGCCCTTTGCTTTTTCAAGCCTTGTCATTAAATTGCGTAGCACCGTTCTTACCATGACCTCTGCTTGTCCATTTGCTTGTGGATGTGTCGGGCTGGAATGAGGTTGTTTTATTTGAAGGTCAGAACAGAAAGAGTTTAGCAGCTTGTTGTCAAACTGCTTGGCGTTGTCGCTGACAATGGCATGGGGAATCCTGAAGTGACAGACCAAGTTTTTCCAGATAAAATCTTTGACCTTTACGTCTGTGATTTTTGCTAAAGGTTCTGCCTCTGACCACTTGGTGAAATAGTCGACTGCCACCACCACGAACTTGCGCTGCCCTTTGCTGAGAGGCAAGGGGCCTAGGATATCGATGCCCCACTTGGAGAAAGGTCATGGGCTTGAAATGGTTGTTAGCTCATCGGGTAGTTGCCTTGGTACAGTCGCAAAGCATTGACACTTGTCGCCCTTTTTGGAGAACTCCTGGGCGTCCCTTATCATGGTAGGCCAGAAGTAGCCCTGTCTGAGCACCTTGTGGCAAGGGAACGCCCTCTATAGTGATTCCCACAAATCCCTTCGTGGATTTCTCGCAAGGCATAGTGAGCTTCTTTTGGTGAAAGACATCGTAACCATGGCAAGGAATAACCTCTCTTGTATAGAGTGTCCTGCAAGATAGCAAACTTGAAGGCCCTTATCCTTAGCTTCCTGGCCTGTAACGCCCCAAATACCCCCTCGGACGGCATTACATTCTAAAACCTTTCACAATCATGAGAGCACTAAATAAATCCATAAATAAGAAATTTTTATCCATCAACCATTGATATTTTAACAAAATTCGGGCAGAGTCTCCTTTGTACGGGGAGCTCTACCACAAAATCCAACCTGTGCAATTCTACTATAATGACCACACCGGGTCCAATTAACTACTATATAATCAATCCATCAAATTTACATGTTAACCCAAAAAAATATGCCCACAATGGCATGTACCTTCCCAAAGAATTAAACTATGATAAGCAGCGGAATTTCAAAAGATAACTAGACTTTACAATCTTTCAAAAAAAACATAGCCTAGTCTAGAACAAAATAGAAGGGCCGCTCTAGGCGTCCACCTCGGGATCTACGCTCCCGTCGATCGGAGTCTCCCAAAGAACGGGCTCCTCGACTCCTGGCTCCTCCTCAAGGATATAGTCTGAAAAATGTTAACAGTAGGGGATGAGCACTAGGCTCTGTAGCAAAATCTTCCCAACTCCAACAAGGTTTATAAAATACAAAACGGGTCGGTCACATTTCATAAATAACATATATGAATTTGAAGTAAAACGGGACATTTTAAATAGATCTCAAGTTTAAGCCATACAGTAGTTAAGGAGAGAAATAAATTAAGTTTAACCATAGCAAACCATTTCCAACATTAAGTCAATTAGGAGGGGCTCCCTCCGATGCATCGTCCCATACCAATGCACCGGCCAAGCCATTCCAGCCAATCATCACATTTATGTTGGTTCATCCCCGTACCATGTATGTTGATTGTTTCTCATGAATCTACCCAACGATTATACCTAGTCCACCCATTTATAATCACAATCACAAGTACTTAGGGAAGGGGCGTCTACCATCCCAATGGCAGTGACGAGTCCCTCCCCAGGAATGGTATACCAACCCTAGTTCGAACTCCAGGCGTACGATAGTGGTCGCATTACCAAATGACAACTCACTACAAGTGCAAGAAACCATCTCCCCCCCACTGGGTTCAACTGACATTTACACTCTACGGCATATCTCGTAGGTAATCCAAGTCCCTCCCAACCACCATACAATGAGTAAACCAACATATTCTCAATCAATTCACATTTTACCAATTAATCGCAAAATACCCAAATTTCACAAGTAAAGCGTCATAGCAAGATGGAATTAAAATGAGCAAAAGATCAATATAAAGATCATTTTCGTTGAACAATATCGAACACTAAATTTATAAAGTGAGAACCAAGGCAATATATGGAGAAAACTCAATTTTTCTTAAAACCAAGTTTGGAAGATGAAAAAAAAGAAATTTAATGGTTACCAAACCATCCCATTATTCAAACATAGCATTTATTACAAGGAGAATTAAGAATCATACAAATCATATCAAATAAATATGGATGGGAGTGGAAAACATATGTATATACATAAACCCTAGCCTCAATGTAAGAAATTAGGAAGAAATCCCCTACCTCTTGGTTGTAGCTTCAATCTAAGACCCAAGATTCAAAATCTTCCTATTCTCCTTCCTTTTCCTCTTAATTTCGTCCTCCTAGGGTTTCTAGAGATTTGGGTGTGAGTGGTTGAGGAATAGAAGCAAAAGAAATGGGTGGAGAAGAGAAAACTTGAGAAATTCGGTTTTGATCTTTATGAGGTGGGAATCTCTCTTGACCTTGGTGTTTTTCTCTCCCTTTTCTCTTCTCTTAGGGCTCTAAGGTATTTAGAGTGGAAGGGAAATGAAGAATGGGAGAAATAGGGCTTGGAATGGGTGTTTTAAAACCCAAAAATCCCGACTTTTACTGTTCATCGTCTGTTTTGGGGGTTTTCCAGACTTACTGTTTTCCTTATTTTTGATCATGATAAACTTTGAATCTGAAAAAGTGCAAAACATGAAAGTTGTAGATCTAGATGTCTTCTGCATTGTGTCAAAATTTCAGCTCAATCGGACCATTGTAGCAAGAGTTATGACGATTCTACGACAACTGGTCCGGAGTAGGCAATGTACCCGGAGCAGCGCCCCAGCGCCCATTTGGGCGCCCCTTTTCACTTCCAATCCTTCCAACTTTAATCCTAACTTATCCTACATACTTTTCTACATCGACCTAATTAGTTCAAGTTCTTTTATGATTTATTTTGTACATTTTCATACCGAAACTAATCTTTTAACTACTCTTTCCTTGAGTTATACTATTTTATCATTTCAAATGAAATAATTACTGAACACCTATGTCTTTTATTTTTTTTATTTTTTTTATTTTTTATTTTTTAAACGCATGTGGGGTATTACAATCCACCCCCCTTAAAGAAAGTTTCGTCCTCGAAACTTACCTCCAGTAACGAACAGAAATGGATACTTCTCCCGCATTTCCAGCTCCGGTTCCCAAGTAGCTTCTTCCACTCCATGATGTTGCCACAAGACTTTCACCAATTTGATTACTTTGTTGCGAAGCACTTTCGCCTTGGCGTCAAGAATCTTCACCGGTTGTTCTTCATAGGTTGCTCCGTCTTGAATCTCAATGTCTTCCAAGTCTACGACCGGCGTTGCATCCGATTGACACTTTCTCAACATGGACACGTGAAATACGTCGTGTACTCCAGACAACTGAATTGGTAACCGCAACTGATATGCCGCTTTGCCCACAACTTTGATCACTTCAAAGGGTCCGGTATATCTTGGTGCTAATTTCCCTTTCTTGCCAAATCGAAATACTCCCTTCTTGGGGGACACCTTAAGGAATACATAGTCCCCCTCTTGGAATTCTAATGGTCTTCGTCTTCGATCCGCATAGCTTTTCTGTCTACTCTGTGCCGTGCGTAGTCTTTCCCGGATGAGCTGAATTTTCTCTGTAGTCTCCCGAACAATCTCTGGCCCAAACAAGCTACTCTCGCCCGCTTCTAACCAACACGTCGGGGATCTACACGGTCTTCCATACAATGCTTCATACGGTGCCATCCCAATGCTTGCCTGATAGCTGTTGTTATACGCGAACTCCACCAACGGCAAATGGTCACTCCAACTCCCCTTGAAGTCCAACGCACATGCACGTAGCATATCTTCCACAATCTGTATCACCCTCTCAGATTGGCCATCTGTTTGGGGATGGAACGCGGTACTGAAATGTAACTCTGTCCCCATGGCTTGTTGTAGACTTTGCCAAAATCGCGCCACAAACCGAGAGTCACGATCCGACACAATAGAAAGCGGAACTCCATGTAACCGCACTATCTCACGGATATATAACTGGCTCAAGGTCTCGAATGTATCCGTGGTCTTCATACTCAAAAAGTGAGCAGACTTGGTGAGTCTATCCACAATGACCCACACTGCATTATGCCCGCGCGACGTCCGTGGTAAACCCGACACGAAGTCCATAGTAATGTGATCCCATTTCCACTTGGGAATAGGCAAGGACTGTAGGACTCCTCCTGGCCTTTGATGCTCAATCTTCACCTGCTGACACACCGCACATTTTGCCACATATTTGGCCACATCTCGCTTCATTCCCCTCCACCAGTATTGACGCTTCATGTCCCTATACATCTTTGTGCTACCGGGGTGGATAGCAAACTTGGAGCGATGGCACTCTCCAAGTATCTCCTCCTTTAAGGACGAATCATCGGGAACACATAGCTTCTCCCCATATCTCAACTCTCCATTCTTCCAAGACCATCCTTTAATAGCTTCTCCATTCCCCAATCGGACTCTAATCAAATCGAGTTCCGAATCTAGGCATTGCAACTCTACCACCCGTCGTCGAAGCGTCGGTTGAGCTACAAGGTTGAATAAATATGGTTGGTACTCCGGTCCATCCACCCATAGATCGTACTCCTCCAAAGTATCAATCATTTTCCACCTATTTATCGCGAGAGAATTGATTTCACCCCGAGACTTCCTGCTAAGAGCGTCTGCAACTACATTGGCCTTCCCCGGATGGTAGTTAAGTGTGAAATCATAATCTTCTAAATACTCAATCCACCTTCTTTGCCGTATGTTCAAGTCTTTTTGGGTGAATATGTACTTGAGGCTTTTATGGTCCGAGAACACTTGAAATTTCTCGCCATACAAGTAACACCTCCACAACTTAAGAGCAAAGACCACCGCGGCAAGCTCCAAGTCGTGAGTGGGATAGTTCTGCTCATGAATCTTGAGTTGCCTCGAGCCATAGGCAACTACCTTCCCTCCTTGCATTAGAACACATCCCAAGCCTCGTAGTGAAGCATCAGTGTATACCTCGTAGCCCTCCCCACTGCTCGGAATAATGAGGATAGGTGCTGTCGTCAATTTCTCCTTCAAGGTGCGAAAAGCTAGTTCACACGCTGGAGTCCACAAGAATTTCTCCCCCTTCTTTGTAAGGCGAGTCATCGGCATCGCTAGCTTGGAGAACCCTTCCACAAACCTTCGATAATAACCGGCTAACCCCAAGAAACTCCGTACTTCCATTACATTCTTCGGTGGTTCCCATTTCATCACAGCCTCAATCTTGGCGGGATCAACCGCTACTCCGCGCTCGGACACAACATGGCCAAGGAATTTCACTTCCTTCATCCAAAACTCACACTTGCTCATCTTCGCGTATAGCTTATGTTCTCTCAATGTTTGTAGCACAATAGAGAGATGACGAGCATGTTCCTCCTGAGTCTGTGAGTAGATCAATATGTCATCAATGAACACAATGACAAATTGATCGAGGTAAGGCCGGAAGATTCTGTGCATCAAATCCATGAATGCTGCGGGGGCGTTAGTCAATCCGAACGGCATCACCGTATATTCGAAATGACCATAACGGGTACGGAAAGCAGTCTTAGGAATATCCTCCTCCTTAATTCGCAGCTGATGATATCCCGTGCGAAGATCAATCTTGGAGTAATACTTCGAACCCTTCAACTGATCAAATAAGTCATCAATTCTCGGCAACGGATACTTATTCTTCACGGTAACCCGATTCAACCTCCGATAATCCGTGCACAACCGTAGGGTCTCATCCGTTTTCTTCACAAAGAGGACTGGGGCTCCCCAAGGTGAAGTGCTTAGACGGATAAACCCAATCGCTAACAAGTGATCCAATTGCTTCCTTAGCTCCTTCAACTCCAAAGGTGCCATCCGGTAGGGAGCAATGGACATAGGTTCGGTTCCAGGATAGAGTTCGATCTTGAACTCAATTTCCCTATGTGGCGGTAATCCGGGTAATTCCTCGGGAAAAACATCCGAAAACTCCGATACAATTTGCACTACATCCGTATGAATTTTATCCCGGTTTTCTCCCATTAAGCTAGCTAAGAAACTCAAATGACTTCCCGCTTTCGCTTTTAAGAATCTACTACCCGTCGTAGGGAATGGATGAGAAGAATCTCGGTTATTAATAAAACTGAAAACGACTCCTCCCGGTAACTGAAATGTAATCCGTTTGCGGAAACAATCCATTACCGCCCGGAAAGCGGACAACAAGTCCATTCCGAAAATCACATCATACCCCTTCATTTCTAAAGCAATCAAGTCCACAATTAATTCGTGCTCCCCAATACGAAGCACACAACCCTTGCAAACTCGGCTAGTACCCAACTGTTCTCCCGTAGGCAAGTCAACCGTCAAGGCATGCTCTAACTTCTCGAAACCCAATCCCAAATTCATAGCATATGCAGTACGTATAAAAGAATGAGTAGCACCGGGATCGAATAAGATTCGGGCCCAAGAATTATAGAGGAGAATTATACCATCAACAACTGCGTTGGAGGCATCCTCCTCCGGTTGGGTCAAGGCAAAGACTCTCCCCTGAGTGGCGCCACCTGGGGCTGGAGCTCCTACAGGCCTCTGCTGCTGTAGTGGCTTATTTGCAGCCACTTGTCTTGTCACCTGGTTGTCTCTCGGTGGGAGAGATGGGCAATTGTGTCTGAAGTGCCCCACTCCTCCACATGCGAAGCACTGACGGGGGTCGGTGGCTGTCCTCCCCGATACGCCTCCTGCTCCTCGACCCATCTGGGGTCTCTGTCCCCCTGCCTGATCCGAGCGACGGTAGGGTGCCGCCCTCTGTGCTCCACTGCTACTAGCACCCGTCCGGATCGGACCTCCCCTCATAAGGCCCTGTCGTCGCTGAGTATCCTCCATGTCCTTCTCTACAAGTGCAGCTCTGTCCACCAAATCCCCGTAGTCCCGGATCCTGAGAGCCACCAGCTTCTCCCTAATGGCAGGCCTCAATCCCTGCTCAAAGCGTTTGGCCCTGTTGGCCTCCGTAGATATGAACTCCGTAGCATAGCGGGATAGCTCATCAAACTTCCTCTCGTATTCAGCTAAAGTCAGGCTGCCCTGTCGTAGAATAAGAAAATCGGTCTTCATTCGATCTCGGACCGATTCCGGGAAGTACTTGTCTTGGAAGACTTGATCAAACTCCGCCCAAGTGAGAGCATCCGTGTTCATTTTCCTTTTCACCGAGTCCCACCAATGGTCGGCTTCCCCCTCCAACAAATAGATAGCCAAGCCAACCCGCAAGTCCTCGGCCACTCCCATTCCGTCCAACATCTTCTTCACACGGCGGATCCATTTATCCGCATCCAAGGGATTGGAGCTCCCTTGGAAAGTAGGTGGGTGTTGCCTCAGAAACTCTCGGAGAGCTACCATTCTCCTAGTCTCCTCTCCGTTGCCCGGTACTTGGGCTAAAGGATGTGCTCCACCATTATGGTTGTGGTGGTTGTTGTTACCATTTTGGTTTTGTACCAAAGTGGTGAGCTCCCTCAAGCATTGGTATATGCCATCCATGGCATCGGGAGGTGGTGGTGGTGGTGGATATGTTTGACCTCCACGGCCACGGCCACGCCCACGTCCACGTCCACGTACACGTTCACCGTCCATCCTGCACATCAATTCACAATTTAGTTTCATTGATGTACAAGACATACTAAATGATATGTAGGATGTCTTGATTTAAGCACAAGGCATATACAAAAATTAACTCAACCATTTCCTGCACCCTAAACCTACATCTCTAGTGGTAGTCCATAACCTACAGCTCCCATGTAAGACCTAAAGCCTAGGCTTTGATACCAAACTTTGTAACGCCCCAAATACCCCCTCGGACGGCATTACATTCTAAAACCTTTCACAATCATGAGAGCACTAAATAAATCCATAAATAAGAAATTTTTATCCATCAACCATTGATATTTTAACAAAATTCGGGCAGAGTCTCCTTTGTACGGGGAGCTCTACCACAAAATCCAACCTGTGCAATTCTACTATAATGACCACACCGGGTCCAATTAACTACTATATAATCAATCCATCAAATTTACATGTTAACCCAAAAAAATATGCCCACAATGGCATGTACATTCCCAAAGAATTAAACTATGATAAGCAGCGGAATTTCAAAAGATAACTAGACTTTACAATCTTTCAAAAAAAACATAGCCTAGTCTAGAACAAAATAGAAGGGCCGCTCTAGGCGTCCACCTCGGGATCTACGCTCCCGTCGATCGGAGTCTCCCAAAGAACGGGCTCCTCGACTCCTGGCTCCTCCTCAAGGATATAGTCTGAAAAATGTTAACAGTAGGGGATGAGCACTAGGCTCTGTAGCAAAATCTTCCCAACTCCAACAAGGTTTATAAAATACAAAACGGGTCGGTCACATTTCATAAATAACATATATGAATTTGAAGTAAAACGGGACATTTTAAATAGATCTCAAGTTTAAGCCATACAGTAGTTAAGGAGAGAAATAAATTAAGTTTAACCATAGCAAACCATTTCCAACATTAAGTCAATTAGGAGGGGCTCCCTCCGATGCATCGTCCCATACCAATGCACCGGCCAAGCCATTCCAGCCAATCATCACATTTATGTTGGTTCATCCCCGTACCATGTATGTTGATTGTTTCTCATGAATCTACCCAACGATTATACCTAGTCCACCCATTTATAATCACAATCACAAGTACTTAGGGAAGGGGCGTCTACCATCCCAATGGCAGTGACGAGTCCCTCCCCAGGAATGGTATACCAACCCTAGTTCGAACTCCAGGCGTACGATAGTGGTCGCATTACCAAATGACAACTCACTACAAGTGCAAGAAACCATCTCCCCCCCACTGGGTTCAACTGACATTTACACTCTACGGCATATCTCGTAGGTAATCCAAGTCCCTCCCAACCACCATACAATGAGTAAACCAACATATTCTCAATCAATTCACATTTTACCAATTAATCGCAAAATACCCAAATTTCACAAGTAAAGCGTCATAGCAAGATGGAATTAAAATGAGCAAAAGATCAATATAAAGATCATTTTCGTTGAACAATATCGAACACTAAATTTATAAAGTGAGAACCAAGGCAATATATGGAGAAAACTCAATTTTTCTTAAAACCAAGTTTGGAAGATGAAAAAAAAGAAATTTAATGGTTACCAAACCATCCCATTATTCAAACATAGCATTTATTACAAGGAGAATTAAGAATCATACAAATCATATCAAATAAATATGGATGGGAGTGGAAAACATATGTATATACATAAACCCTAGCCTCAATGTAAGAAATTAGGAAGAAATCCCCTACCTCTTGGTTGTAGCTTCAATCTAAGACCCAAGATTCAAAATCTTCCTATTCTCCTTCCTTTTCCTCTTAATTTCGTCCTCCTAGGGTTTCTAGAGATTTGGGTGTGAGTGGTTGAGGAATAGAAGCAAAAGAAATGGGTGGAGAAGAGAAAACTTGAGAAATTCGGTTTTGATCTTTATGAGGTGGGAATCTCTCTTGACCTTGGTGTTTTTCTCTCCCTTTTCTCTTCTCTTAGGGCTCTAAGGTATTTAGAGTGGAAGGGAAATGAAGAATGGGAGAAATAGGGCTTGGAATGGGTGTTTTAAAACCCAAAAATCCCGACTTTTACTGTTCATCGTCTGTTTTGGGGGTTTTCCAGACTTACTGTTTTCCTTATTTTTGATCATGATAAACTTTGAATCTGAAAAAGTGCAAAACATGAAAGTTGTAGATCTAGATGTCTTCTGCATTGTGTCAAAATTTCAGCTCAATCGGACCATTGTAGCAAGAGTTATGACGATTCTACGACAACTGGTCCGGAGTAGGCAATGTACCCGGAGCAGCGCCCCAGCGCCCATTTGGGCGCCCCTTTTCACTTCCAATCCTTCCAACTTTAATCCTAACTTATCCTACATACTTTTCTACATCGACCTAATTAGTTCAAGTTCTTTTATGATTTATTTTGTACATTTTCATACCGAAACTAATCTTTTAACTACTCTTTCCTTGAGTTATACTATTTTATCATTTCAAATGAAATAATTACTGAACACCTATGTCTTTTATTTTTTTTTATTTTTTTTTATTTTTTTTTTTTAAACGCATGTGGGGTATTACAATCCACCCCCCTTAAAGAAAGTTTCGTCCTCGAAACTTACCTCCAGTAACGAACAGAAATGGATACTTCTCCCGCATTTCCAGCTCCGGTTCCCAAGTAGCTTCTTCCACTCCATGATGTTGCCACAAGACTTTCACCAATTTGATTACTTTGTTGCGAAGCACTTTCGCCTTGGCGTCAAGAATCTTCACCGGTTGTTCTTCATAGGTTGCTCCGTCTTGAATCTCAATGTCTTCCAAGTCTACGACCGGCGTTGCATCCGATTGACACTTTCTCAACATGGACACGTGAAATACGTCGTGTACTCCAGACAACTGAATTGGTAACCGCAACTGATATGCCGCTTTGCCCACAACTTTGATCACTTCAAAGGGTCCGGTATATCTTGGTGCTAATTTCCCTTTCTTGCCAAATCGAAATACTCCCTTCTTGGGGGACACCTTAAGGAATACATAGTCCCCCTCTTGGAATTCTAATGGTCTTCGTCTTCGATCCGCATAGCTTTTCTGTCTACTCTGTGCCGTGCGTAGTCTTTCCCGGATGAGCTGAATTTTCTCTGTAGTCTCCCGAACAATCTCTGGCCCAAACAAGCTACTCTCGCCCGCTTCTAACCAACACGTCGGGGATCTACACGGTCTTCCATACAATGCTTCATACGGTGCCATCCCAATGCTTGCCTGATAGCTGTTGTTATACGCGAACTCCACCAACGGCAAATGGTCACTCCAACTCCCCTTGAAGTCCAACGCACATGCACGTAGCATATCTTCCACAATCTGTATCACCCTCTCAGATTGGCCATCTGTTTGGGGATGGAACGCGGTACTGAAATGTAACTCTGTCCCCATGGCTTGTTGTAGACTTTGCCAAAATCGCGCCACAAACCGAGAGTCACGATCCGACACAATAGAAAGCGGAACTCCATGTAACCGCACTATCTCACGGATATATAACTGGCTCAAGGTCTCGAATGTATCCGTGGTCTTCATACTCAAAAAGTGAGCAGACTTGGTGAGTCTATCCACAATGACCCACACTGCATTATGCCCGCGCGACGTCCGTGGTAAACCCGACACGAAGTCCATAGTAATGTGATCCCATTTCCACTTGGGAATAGGCAAGGACTGTAGGACTCCTCCTGGCCTTTGATGCTCAATCTTCACCTGCTGACACACCGCACATTTTGCCACATATTTGGCCACATCTCGCTTCATTCCCCTCCACCAGTATTGACGCTTCATGTCCCTATACATCTTTGTGCTACCGGGGTGGATAGCAAACTTGGAGCGATGGCACTCTCCAAGTATCTCCTCCTTTAAGGACGAATCATCGGGAACACATAGCTTCTCCCCATATCTCAACTCTCCATTCTTCCAAGACCATCCTTTAATAGCTTCTCCATTCCCCAATCGGACTCTAATCAAATCGAGTTCCGAATCTAGGCATTGCAACTCTACCACCCGTCGTCGAAGCGTCGGTTGAGCTACAAGGTTGAATAAATATGGTTGGTACTCCGGTCCATCCACCCATAGATCGTACTCCTCCAAAGTATCAATCATTTTCCACCTATTTATCGCGAGAGAATTGATTTCACCCCGAGACTTCCTGCTAAGAGCGTCTGCAACTACATTGGCCTTCCCCGGATGGTAGTTAAGTGTGAAATCATAATCTTCTAAATACTCAATCCACCTTCTTTGCCGTATGTTCAAGTCTTTTTGGGTGAATATGTACTTGAGGCTTTTATGGTCCGAGAACACTTGAAATTTCTCGCCATACAAGTAACACCTCCACAACTTAAGAGCAAAGACCACCGCGGCAAGCTCCAAGTCGTGAGTGGGATAGTTCTGCTCATGAATCTTGAGTTGCCTCGAGCCATAGGCAACTACCTTCCCTCCTTGCATTAGAACACATCCCAAGCCTCGTAGTGAAGCATCAGTGTATACCTCGTAGCCCTCCCCACTGCTCGGAATAATGAGGATAGGTGCTGTCGTCAATTTCTCCTTCAAGGTGCGAAAAGCTAGTTCACACGCTGGAGTCCACAAGAATTTCTCCCCCTTCTTTGTAAGGCGAGTCATCGGCATCGCTAGCTTGGAGAACCCTTCCACAAACCTTCGATAATAACCGGCTAACCCCAAGAAACTCCGTACTTCCATTACATTCTTCGGTGGTTCCCATTTCATCACAGCCTCAATCTTGGCGGGATCAACCGCTACTCCGCGCTCGGACACAACATGGCCAAGGAATTTCACTTCCTTCATCCAAAACTCACACTTGCTCATCTTCGCGTATAGCTTATGTTCTCTCAATGTTTGTAGCACAATAGAGAGATGACGAGCATGTTCCTCCTGAGTCTGTGAGTAGATCAATATGTCATCAATGAACACAATGACAAATTGATCGAGGTAAGGCCGGAAGATTCTGTGCATCAAATCCATGAATGCTGCGGGGGCGTTAGTCAATCCGAACGGCATCACCGTATATTCGAAATGACCATAACGGGTACGGAAAGCAGTCTTAGGAATATCCTCCTCCTTAATTCGCAGCTGATGATATCCCGTGCGAAGATCAATCTTGGAGTAATACTTCGAACCCTTCAACTGATCAAATAAGTCATCAATTCTCGGCAACGGATACTTATTCTTCACGGTAACCCGATTCAACCTCCGATAATCCGTGCACAACCGTAGGGTCTCATCCGTTTTCTTCACAAAGAGGACTGGGGCTCCCCAAGGTGAAGTGCTTAGACGGATAAACCCAATCGCTAACAAGTGATCCAATTGCTTCCTTAGCTCCTTCAACTCCAAAGGTGCCATCCGGTAGGGAGCAATGGACATAGGTTCGGTTCCAGGATAGAGTTCGATCTTGAACTCAATTTCCCTATGTGGCGGTAATCCGGGTAATTCCTCGGGAAAAACATCCGAAAACTCCGATACAATTTGCACTACATCCGTATGAATTTTATCCCGGTTTTCTCCCATTAAGCTAGCTAAGAAACTCAAATGACTTCCCGCTTTCGCTTTTAAGAATCTACTACCCGTCGTAGGGAATGGATGAGAAGAATCTCGGTTATTAATAAAACTGAAAACGACTCCTCCCGGTAACTGAAATGTAATCCGTTTGCGGAAACAATCCATTACCGCCCGGAAAGCGGACAACAAGTCCATTCCGAAAATCACATCATACCCCTTCATTTCTAAAGCAATCAAGTCCACAATTAATTCGTGCTCCCCAATACGAAGCACACAACCCTTGCAAACTCGGCTAGTACCCAACTGTTCTCCCGTAGGCAAGTCAACCGTCAAGGCATGCTCTAACTTCTCGAAACCCAATCCCAAATTCATAGCATATGCAGTACGTATAAAAGAATGAGTAGCACCGGGATCGAATAAGATTCGGGCCCAAGAATTATAGAGGAGAATTATACCATCAACAACTGCGTTGGAGGCATCCTCCTCCGGTTGGGTCAAGGCAAAGACTCTCCCCTGAGTGGCGCCACCTGGGGCTGGAGCTCCTACAGGCCTCTGCTGCTGTAGTGGCTTATTTGCAGCCACTTGTCTTGTCACCTGGTTGTCTCTCGGTGGGAGAGATGGGCAATTGTGTCTGAAGTGCCCCACTCCTCCACATGCGAAGCACTGACGGGGGTCGGTGGCTGTCCTCCCCGATACGCCTCCTGCTCCTCGACCCATCTGGGGTCTCTGTCCCCCTGCCTGATCCGAGCGACGGTAGGGTGCCGCCCTCTGTGCTCCACTGCTACTAGCACCCGTCCGGATCGGACCTCCCCTCATAAGGCCCTGTCGTCGCTGAGTATCCTCCATGTCCTTCTCTACAAGTGCAGCTCTGTCCACCAAATCCCCGTAGTCCCGGATCCTGAGAGCCACCAGCTTCTCCCTAATGGCAGGCCTCAATCCCTGCTCAAAGCGTTTGGCCCTGTTGGCCTCCGTAGATATGAACTCCGTAGCATAGCGGGATAGCTCATCAAACTTCCTCTCGTATTCAGCTAAAGTCAGGCTGCCCTGTCGTAGAATAAGAAAATCGGTCTTCATTCGATCTCGGACCGATTCCGGGAAGTACTTGTCTTGGAAGACTTGATCAAACTCCGCCCAAGTGAGAGCATCCGTGTTCATTTTCCTTTTCACCGAGTCCCACCAATGGTCGGCTTCCCCCTCCAACAAATAGATAGCCAAGCCAACCCGCAAGTCCTCGGCCACTCCCATTCCGTCCAACATCTTCTTCACACGGCGGATCCATTTATCCGCATCCAAGGGATTGGAGCTCCCTTGGAAAGTAGGTGGGTGTTGCCTCAGAAACTCTCGGAGAGCTACCATTCTCCTAGTCTCCTCTCCGTTGCCCGGTACTTGGGCTAAAGGATGTGCTCCACCATTATGGTTGTGGTGGTTGTTGTTACCATTTTGGTTTTGTACCAAAGTGGTGAGCTCCCTCAAGCATTGGTATATGCCATCCATGGCATCGGGAGGTGGTGGTGGTGGTGGATATGTTTGACCTCCACGGCCACGGCCACACCCACGTCCACGTCCACGTACACGTTCACCGTCCATCCTGCACATCAATTCACAATTTAGTTTCATTGATGTACAAGACATACTAAATGATATGTAGGATGTCTTGATTTAAGCACAAGGCATATACAAAAATTAACTCAACCATTTCCTGCACCCTAAACCTACATCTCTAGTGGTAGTCCATAACCTACAGCTCCCATGTAAGACCTAAAGCCTAGGCTTTGATACCAAACTTTGTAACGCCCCAAATACCCCCTCGGACGACATTACATTCTAAAACCTTTCACAATCATGAGAGCACTAAATAAATCCATAAATAAGAAATTTTTATCCATCAACCATTGATATTTTAACAAAATTCGGGCAGAGTCTCCTTTGTACGGGGAACTCTACCACAAAATCCAACCTGTGCAATTCTACTATAATGACCACACCGGGTCCAATTAACTACTATATAATCAATCCATCAAATTTACATGTTAACCCAAAAAAATATGCCCACAATGGCATGTACCTTCCCAAAGAATTAAACTATGATAAGCAGCGGAATTTCAAAAGATAACTAGACTTTACAATCTTTCAAAAAAAACATAGCCTAGTCTAGAACAAAATAGAAGGGCCGCTCTAGGCGTCCACCTCGGGATCTACGCTCCCGTCGATCGGAGTCTCCCAAAGAACGGGCTCCTCGACTCCTGGCTCCTCCTCAAGGATATAGTCTGAAAAATGTTAACAGTAGGGGATGAGCACTAGGCTCTGTAGCAAAATCTTCCCAACTCCAACAAGGTTTATAAAATACAAAACGGGTCGGTCACATTTCATAAATAACATATATGAATTTGAAGTAAAACGGGACATTTTAAATAGATCTCAAGTTTAAGCCATACAGTAGTTAAGGAGAGAAATAAATTAAGTTTAACCATAGCAAACCATTTCCAACATTAAGTCAATTAGGAGGGGCTCCCTCCGATGCATCGTCCCATACCAATGCACCGGCCAAGCCATTCCAGCCAATCATCACATTTATGTTGGTTCATCCCCGTACCATGTATGTTGATTGTTTCTCATGAATCTACCCAACGATTATACCTAGTCCACCCATTTATAATCACAATCACAAGTACTTAGGGAAGGGGCGTCTACCATCCCAATGGCAGTGACGAGTCCCTCCCCAGGAATGGTATACCAACCCTAGTTCGAACTCCAGGCGTACGATAGTGGTCGCATTACCAAATGACAACTCACTACAAGTGCAAGAAACCATCTCCCCCCCACTGGGTTCAACTGACATTTACACTCTACGGCATATCTCGTAGGTAATCCAAGTCCCTCCCAACCACCATACAATGAGTAAACCAACATATTCTCAATCAATTCACATTTTACCAATTAATCGCAAAATACCCAAATTTCACAAGTAAAGCGTCATAGCAAGATGGAATTAAAATGAGCAAAAGATCAATATAAAGATCATTTTCGTTGAACAATATCGAACACTAAATTTATAAAGTGAGAACCAAGGCAATATATGGAGAAAACTCAATTTTTCTTAAAACCAAGTTTGGAAGATGAAAAAAGAAATTTAATGGTTACCAAACCATCCCATTATTCAAACATAGCATTTATTACAAGGAGAATTAAGAATCATACAAATCATATCAAATAAATATGGATGGGAGTGGAAAACATATGTATATACATAAACCCTAGCCTCAATGTAAGAAATTAGGAAGAAATCCCCTACCTCTTGGTTGTAGCTTCAATCTAAGACCCAAGATTCAAAATCTTCCTATTCTCCTTCCTTTTCCTCTTAATTTCGTCCTCCTAGGGTTTCTAGAGATTTGGGTGTGAGTGGTTGAGGAATAGAAGCAAAAGAAATGGGTGGAGAAGAGAAAACTTGAGAAATTCGGTTTTGATCTTTATGAGGTGGGAATCTCTCTTGACCTTGGTGTTTTTCTCTCCCTTTTCTCTTCTCTTAGGGCTCTAAGGTATTTAGAGTGGAAGGGAAATGAAGAATGGGAGAAATAGGGCTTGGAATGGGTGTTTTAAAACCCAAAAATCCCGACTTTTACTGTTCATCGTCTGTTTTGGGGGTTTTCCAGACTTACTGTTTTCCTTATTTTTGATCATGATAAACTTTGAATCTGAAAAGTGCAAAACATGAAAGTTGTAGATCTAGATGTCTTCTGCATTGTGTCAAAATTTCAGCTCAATCGGACCATTGTAGCAAGAGTTATGACGATTCTACGACAACTGGTCCGGAGTAGGCAATGTACCCGGAGCAGCGCCCCAGCGCCCATTTGGGCGCCCCTTTTCACTTCCAATCCTTCCAACTTTAATCCTAACTTATCCTACATACTTTTCTACATCGACCTAATTAGTTCAAGTTCTTTTATGATTTATTTTGTACATTTTCATACCGAAACTAATCTTTTAACTACTCTTTCCTTGAGTTATACTATTTTATCATTTCAAATGAAATAATTACTGAACACCTATGTCTTTTATTTTTTTTTATTTTTTTTTTTATTTTTTTTTTTAAACGCATGTGGGGTATTACATGGCCTCTAGGGGATCAACTGGCTGCACACCCTCTTGGAGGTATGCCCTGATTTGGGTCATCCAGTCTGACTCAGTAGATACACAGTCAATATTTGTGGCCTCCATATCCATCCTGCTCGGCTCGCACTGGTGACCAATTAGTACTGGTTCCCCTGATGAGGCTTCCATGGATGAAGCGAGCTTTGCAAGTGCATCGGTAGCCATATTATCCTCTCTTGGGATGTGGTTTATCTGGAAGTAGTGGAATTTTGTGATCATGTTTCTAGCCATGTTGAGATATTCTTGCATTTTGGCTCCTTTAGCTTCAAACTCGCCCCTCACTTGATTGACTATCAGCTGAGAGTCACTGTAGGTGGCAAGATGTTGAACCTCAATTTTCACCGCTAATCTTAATCCAGAAAGGAGGGTTTCGTATTCCGCCTCATTATTGGAAGCATAAAAGTGGAGCTTCATCGCGTATCTGAGAGTGGTGCCATCTGGGCTGATCAAGATTAAGCCCGCTCCTCCTCCTTCACTAGTCGAGGAGCCATCTACGTAGAGTTTCCAAAGCAGATGAGTGGAGAATTTGGAATTTGAAGTGGAAGACCAAGGAAGTGCAGCCTGTGATGTCTGGGCATCCGGAGGTGCAGCCTGTGGTGCCTGGGCATCCGGAGGTGCAGCCTGTGGTGCTTGGGCATCCAGATGTGCAGCCTGTGGTGCAGGAGCTAGAGGTGCAGCCTGTGGTGCCTGGGCATCCGGAGGTGGAGCCTATGGTGCAAGACCTAGAGGTGCAGCCCGGGATGCCTGGTCATCAGAAAAAGTTGTTTGGGCTCCTGGGGAGGAGACTTGGGCGCTTGCTTGAGGGTCTTTGTTAGGCTTCTTGATGTCTCCGTTAGGCATTTGGGGATCCTCATCGTTCCCATCTTCTGTTTGTGTGAGTTCAGCTACGAAATCTGCTAGGGCTTGTGCTTTGATGGCCATCCTAGGTTGGTACTGAATGTCGAACACCCCGAGTTCTACTGCCCATTTAAGAAGTCTGTCAGATATGTCCGGCTTTCCCAAGATTCTTTTAAGAGGTTGGTCAGTGATGACCACCAAACGATGGCCCTGGAAGTAGTGTCGCAGCAGTCTCGCTGTCGTGACCAGAGCGAGTGCCATTTTTCTAGTGCTGAATATCTGACCTCTACCCCCCGGCATGCCCTGCTCACGTAATAAATTGGTTTATGCACTCCATTGTCATTTCTAACGAGCACTGAGCTTACCGCTGATGGGGAAGCAGAAAGGTATAGATGGAGAGTTTCTCCAGGGGTAGCATGTGACAGGAAGGGAGGTGCTACTAGGTAGGCTTTGAGCCTTTGAAAAGCCTCCTCTGCCTCAGTTTCCACTCAAAGGCTTTTCGGCGAGTTTGAAAAAAGGAGACATTTGTCTGCAGATTTCGAGACAAACCTATTTAATGCTGCGATTCTTCCATTAAGGCGATGGAGCTCCTTGGTTGAGGAGGGTGACTTCATGTCAAGAATGGCCTTGATCTTGTCAGGGTTCGCCTCAATTCCCCTCTGATTGACCATAAAGCCCAGGAATTTACCAGACCCCACACCAAAGGCGCACTTCTCAGGGTTGAGCTTCATGTGATAGGACATCAAGACGTTGAAAGTTTTTTGGAGGTGATCAATGTGGTCTACTACTGCAAGGCTCTTTACCAGCATGTCATCCACGTACACCTCCATTGTTTGCCCGATCTGAGACTGGAACATCTTGTTTACCAGTCGTTGGTAGGTTGCTCCAGAGTTCTTTAGCCCAAAGGGCATGACCCTGTAGCAGTATGTCCCCTTTGGCGTGATAAATGATGTCTTCTCTTGGTCTGGGAGATGCATGTTAATCTAGTTATACCCCGAGTATGCATCCAGGAAAGTGAGCAACTCATGCCAACGGTGGCGTCGATGAGGAGGTCAATCCGGGGCAGTGGATAACTATCTTTTGGGCATACCTTGTTTAGTTCTGTGAAGTCGACACAGAGGCGCCACTTCCCATTAGCCTTAATAACCATTACTACGTTGGAGAGCCACTCTGGATACGCCACTTCCCTGACTGCCCCGTTATCAATCAGCTTTCTAACCTCCTTGTCCATGGCTTGGGCCCTTTCAGTGGAGGCTCCCCTTAACTTTTGGCGAACAGGCTTGTACAGTGGATCGACATTGAGACGATGGGTAGCTACTTCCGGGTCGATGCCCTCAAGGTCCTCATGCGACCAAGTAAAGATGTCCATATTACGCTTCAAAAAATCAATCAACAGGGGAGCCAGCTCTTCAGAAAGGGAAGAGCCAATGTAAATTCTTCTGTCTGGGTGCTCCTTTACTAAGACCATAGGGATGAGTTCCTCGACTGGTTCTCCTCTTTCTATTGCAGAGTCATCCCTTGGGTCAAGGACCTCAACCTACAATGCTTCTTGGGGCTTCCTAGCCTTCATAGAGGATATATAGCACTCTCTGGCTGTTATTTGGTCCCCTTTGACCTCTCCGACTCCGTTTGAGGTTGGAAAGCGGAGAACGAGATGGTAGGTAGAGGGCACAACTCTTAATGTGTTAAGAGCTGGCCATCCTAATATGATGTTGTAGGCTGACGAGCACTCTATTACCAGAAATTGACCATGACTGTAGAGCTTCGGGGTGTTACTCCGGCGGTGACGGAAAGTGTGATGGATCCAAGGGATACATTTTTCCCCTGAAAATCTAATGAGGGGTGACCTGATTGGCTGTAGCCTCTCCCTACCCAGGTTAAGCTTGTGATAGGCCTCTGTAAACAGGATATCTGTAGAGCTGCCACTATCCACCAGGATCCTGTGCACATGAAAATTGGCCACCGTCATGGTGAGCACCAAGGGGTCGTCATGGGGTGCTGGATTTCTCCTCCAGGTCCTTGTCTGAAAAAATATGACCTCGTCGCCTTCCTGCTTCGGCACCTTAGATGGGCACATCTCGTAGACATGTCTTGCCTTCCTGGCATGGGCTTTCATCGCGGAAAGTTATTCTCCCCCACCTGCTAGTCCCCTGAGATGGTGTGGATTTCCCCCACGGGCTGCTGATCTTCCTGGTTGTGAGCTTGTGGTGCTCGTTCCCTTCCAGCAACGTACTGGCGTAGTGACCACGCTGGATGAGCTCCTCAATTGTCTCTTAAGGTCGTAGCAATCGTCGGTGTCATACCCGTGGTCACGATGGAAGCGGCAATACTTGTTAGGATTTCTGCGATTTGGAGGAGACTTCATTTTTCCAGGCCACTTTATCGCGGGTTATCCTGGATGTGTTCCACGGAAGCATTGAGGGGAGTGAAGGGTTGACGGTTCCTCTGAGGAGCAGGACCTAGTCGGTCCTTGACAGGGACTTTCTCTGTCCTGCCATGTTGTTGCTGGTTCCCTTCTTATCGTCCCTCTCCCTTTCTTTCCTTTTTCTCCCCTGCTCTAGAAGACTCACCCCGCCTGACCCTTGTGATGTCTTCTGCGTTTATGTACTTTTGGGCCTTGGCTAGCAGCTTTGGTATGCTCTTCATTGGGCACTTCAGAACTGAGAAAAGGTAGCTTGATGAACGGAGGCCACCCAAGAAGGCGGTCATCGTCACCTTGTCGTCGGGTTCATCAACTTGGAGTACCTCCTCGTTAAAACGAGTGAGGTAACTCCTCAGGCTCTCCTCGCGGTCCTGCTTTTATACTAAGCAGGTGCGTAACTGGCTTCTGGTGGCGACGCCCTCCAATGAAGTGTGAGACGAATGCTCTGCTAAGCTCAGCAAAGAGGTAATAGAGGCGGGGGAGAGCTTAGCAAACCACTGTTGGGCAGACCCCTTTAATGTGGTTGGGAATGCCTGCACATGATTTCGTCTGGTACGTTGTGCAATTGCATCAAGGTCTTGTAAGTGTCGAGGTGGTCCAGTGGATCCTTTGTTCCATCAAAGATCTCCCACAGATGGCATTTTGAACTTCTGAGGGAGGGGGGTAGTTTGTGCTACATCAGGTTTGAAAGGCGTATCACTACGCCTTACCAGGTGGTCAACAGTCTCGGGTCCCTGTGCCTTCATAGCGTTGAAGACATCACCGAGTTGATTCTATACCGCCTTTATCTTCTCGTCCCAATGATTGGGGGCTCCTCTGGAATGATCATGGAAGTGGCTTCCATGCTCCATGCTGTTGGTTTTCACC
>CAUOFW020005883.1:0-25757 GCA_963454935.2 Ilex paraguariensis
ACTTGGACTAGATTATTCTTTGTGAGAAATGGTACTTTTGATGGGATGAAAAGCTAATGGTTCAAATTTTTGTAAGAAAGTGTAAAAATCCTTTTTGTTTTGTACAAACTCTTTAAACTAAATGAAATATGGGGCTGAGTAAGAAATGCCCCAAATACCAACCTAAAGCGTGGGTAGGGACTTATCCTGAGACGCCATGAATTTTTGGTTCAAACTTGTGTATATTGCCCCCTTTTATTATTCGTAGTGTATTGCAGATTTTTTTTTGATTTTTGATTCCACGTTCGAACGCCAAGTGACATTCGAACATTAGTTGCTTGCAGTACTCAGCCTTTGAAGGAAATGAAAAGTACTGGGAGCTTAGCCTGTTCGAACGCCAATAACACGTTCAAATGAGAGTAACGTTCAAATGCCATGAGCATACATCACTTTGGTCTCTGACAGAACCAAAAGTACTTGAAGCTCACCACGTTCGAACGAAACTCACGTTCAAACGATTTTTTTAAAATCCTTTTAGACACATTCGAACGTTACCTACATTTGAACGTCACCTCTCAGGCTATAAAAGCCTGGATCGTCTTCCCCATTCCAAAACCCCCAAAACCCTTCAAAAACCTCCAAACCCTAGAGCCCCTTTCTAATACCCAGACCTCAAAACACCCCTCATTCCCTATTTCCACCTAAATCGACCCTCCCAAAGCCATTCCCACATAAAAAACCTCAATCCCTCAAGAAAATCAAGACTTTAAAGTCCCCTTGAGCTCCAAACCAAAACCATGCCTCCAAGGGTCAAGCTCCCTACTAGGCATAACCCAGTCACTCGAGCCCAATTTCGTGGAAGAGGTGATCGAAGCAAGAGAAGGGAAATCACCCATTGTCTGTAGATATGACAAAACTTGCTTCCTCTCAGCTCTCAAGGCAAACAAGTATGAGAACTATTATCAAAATCACACCATTATTTGTGAACCAGATGTAATTTTGAGTGATTTTTTTGAATTGGGTATTTTTAGGGACATGGAGAGGAGGGGTTGGTCATTGTATTTGAGAAACGGCAGAGTGGTCGTAGTTGACTTGGTGCCGGAGTTTTACTCCAACGTCAAAATAGTCAACGGTGCGCTAAAAAGCTATGTGAGGGGAGTCCATGTGGATGTGGATGAAGATTATATTCAGGAGATGAGGCAAGAAGTGCCTTGGGTGCAAAACCCGACATACCCCTCGAAAAAGAATGTAGCTATGAATGTGGTTGGGGCGGAGTTGACTGGGGTGACTAGTTTTTTGTGGTCAGGGAAGAGATTTTTTAGGCAAGAGGAGCTCACGGACAAGGATAAAATGTTAAATTGATTGCGGTGTCTAACCTTGCCCCAATAGGACGAAAAAAATGAGATTTTACCCGACATGGCCCGTCTACTCTATGCACTTGGAAAAGGTCGAAACATCGACCTCCCCTCCTTAATTTTGACAGAAATGAAGAAGGACTGCGATGTAAAGAGGAATGCGCTCCCTTTTGGCACTCTAGTGACTTAAATATGTAAAGATCACGGGATTAGGGTAATGCCTGAAATGAGAGTTCAAAAGCCAATGGGGCCATTGAACAAGGCATCCTTTAAGAGGAGCCAAGGTCATAGTGGTGGCTTGGCGGTAAGACAAGAGGTGCCCCCTTCCCATGGAGTTGACGGGGTGCAGGAAGAGCTTGACAGGGAGGATGAGAGAGAAATGGAGGAAGAGAGAGACCAGGCAAAAACATAGGAGGCAGGCCCCAGCACGAGTACCCAGCGTTCTTTACGAGACATCATGCTTAGCATTGAAGCTAAGTAGGATGAAATTCTGAGACTTTTGAGGGGTGGAGCTGCTAGAGATGGTGGATTTAATGGAGGAGATTGATTGTTGTTCTTGACTCTGGTTGTGATTACTATTGCTTCTTCTTTGGTAGTTTCTTGGGGGTTTCTATACTAAATTTTTTTTGTTGTTGTTCCTTCAGTGGAGGAGTTTCTTTTTTGTGATTCTTGTGGATATTTGTAGTTTGTTGTGGATATTTGGTGGGTGTTTGTTTCTTTTTGGGTCGATGATTGAGAATACTTGAAGTTTTTGTGTCTTAGTCACTTCTTTTATAATGGATTGAATCATTGGTACTATTGTAAATGATCATATTTCATGAAGTGAATGGTTCAGTTTATCACTTTTATCTATTTAAAATGCATGTATAGAATTAGCACTTTAGTAATTCTTGATAAATAATGAAACAGATGCAGATGCTAAGGTTTCTTGTTAAAATAACTAAGCATATGATCGATTTGACACCTCAACTTAGCAATCTAGACTTAAAACCACATTTCTTGAAAAATTGGTGTTATTTCTATGCGTAAATTGTCAAATGTACATTAGTATTTGTTGTACTTAAGGTACAAGATGATCAGACTCAAAAATGGAATCGATATATAACCGACATTCCCCAGAACTACTCGACATAACCAGTGGAGATAACAAAAAATACCATGGTAAGCTTTGAACCTTGCGATGCTTTTTTTTGAGAGGAGATCAACGTTTACTCGAGAAAGGTTTTTCACTATCTATCTTTGAATAATCTCATTACATTTTCTTTGATTGATACAACTAAAGCACTCTATTGACATATCTGTTCATACAACACAGACATATGCAAATACTTGAGAAAGGATCTTAGCCCATCTTTGATTTAACTTTGAGACTTAGCCATTTCTTTTAAAAGAATCTCCCTAGTCAGCCATGCTTAAGCCTTCAATGAATGATTTCTTTTTCAAAAAACCCATATGATAACCGAGCCACAAGTGAACACACTTAACATACCTTGTTATCTAATTTTCTTGTACCCTCTTATAAATCAATATAATACAGAAAGGCAAGAAAGGTAGACAAGAAGATGGTGGCTACTGTTCAATGAAAGAAAAATCGGTGGAAACAACCGAAAAAGAAAAGAAACAGATAAACAAGGAATTGCCAAGAAAATGAAAAATGAGAAAAATGAAAGAAAGAAATCAACTTCTTGGCAAAAGATAGAAAAACAAGAGAGAGATGTGCTGCACTACATAAGGAAAATATAGCTTCTTGAATACCTTTGACGTCATTTTGTTAGCCACTGACCTCTGGTCACATTACAACCCTTACAAAGCCCTAATTGATCCAAGTTTGGTGCATGTGTGTGTTATCAACCGAAAACTGGGATATGCTTAATAATATTTCTTTAACTGCACCAATATTCTTTCATGAGATTATGCCAAGAACATGATTGGTCTACTTTCTTAAAAAATTCACTCCCTTTCTAACTGTGCATGTGATTCTTCGACTGACCATCTTCTGATCACATGCCCCTTTGAGAAGACAAGTCACTATAACCTGAGCGAATCTTTTCTTGCTGAGGGCACTTGTAAGAGAGGTTTGTGAAATCAAAGCTAACCATGGAAGGTGGTAAAGTGGAATGTTTGTTATGTATCAATTCTTGTTTCTAGAATGACCATTCTTACTACACAGGGAATTCTAAATGCCAATGTCACTGATGCTAATTTTTGCATAGAATAAATACCTACTAACAAGGAACATGCGGGATAAGTCAAAGATTGAGGGTTGAGTGTCTCAACGAACATGATGTTAATTTACTTTAACCAGCAATCTCACATACACATCTGTTTATCTGAAGTTAGTGGGTAACTTCACTGAAAACCCTCACGAGACAACACTCATCCGCTAGGGTAAACCTAGTGGTTCAACGGCTTGTTGCATATGCTAAATGCAACCGGATGACCTACGAAGAGACATTAGAAATAGATTCCATTGTTATTGTATTACTGGAGACTAGCAATATTTAGATTGGGGAGTGTGATTAGTACTTAAAATTAGCATATTACTATGCCTTTTTAGGACTAATTATACTTTGATGGAGTTTAAATGATGAAATTTCAGGTCCTAAAGTGAACAAGAGCTCAAGAATAACAAAAATCTCACTTGGATGTAACACCAGCATATTGGGGACAAAATTGGAGAAGCTTGGAACAAAACAAGAACGTTCAAATGCCAACTCATGTTCGAACATCCACTTGAACTATGAAAAGACCAGAGTACTGAGACCTGGCGTGTTGCAGCCAAGAAGGAAGACCTTGAAACACTTGAGTACCACGTTCGAACACCAACTCACTTTCAAACGTCCACTTGAATTGATTGAACACTAGGGTAATGAGTGCAAAGTGCCAAGTTTTGCGTAGAGTGTGGAAATAGGTTTCCACGGAAGACCACAAGCCACTTGAGTGAGAGATTCAAACCCCATCTGGCATTCGAACGCCTATAAAGCAAAGACAGAAGAAACGTTCGAACGACATGCAACGTTCGAACGTCCATAAAGTAAAAACAGAAACCACGTTTGAACACCAACTCACGTTCGAATGTTCTCCACAAATAGACTATAGAGTGGTTGGTTTTCCCTTGGACTTGGGCGGCATACACTATTCTTTCACCACCTCCCCCTTCCTCTTCCTTGCCTATAAATACTCCCATTGTGGGAGCTTAAGAGGAGACCTTTTGGGTAGAGAGTTTTGATGGAGGCTTAGACTCCCACTCATGTAGCTAGTCTTAGATGGATATTATATTTAGTTGTATCAAGAGAGTTAGTCCATCTTTTGGTTGAGGAAGCAACCCTCCATCTTTTGGTTAAGGAAGCCACCCTCCAAAAGTGACTAACTTTCTTCTACTTTCATTGTTTATGTCTTTCACTTCCATTGCTTGAGCTTGCTTCTTTCTTTGAAGGGTGAAACTCTTCCACTTTTCTAGAGCTTTAACAAAGTCGTGAAGGGTGGAACGTGATTCACTCATTCTTCGTTGAAGATCAGCTCTTTGCTTATTGCACTTTATCTTGTAAGTTCTCCACTTGGAGGGCTGAGTATCACTCACTTTTTTAGCTTTACCAAAGCCATGAAGAGTGAGTAGTTCCTCATTCACTTTTTAGTGAGAGGTGATTAAAATGTATAAATTATCCGGAAGTTATATATGTGCATTGCTTTTATGCTTTTATAATTTAATGCTTTATATTTCACTTGCTCATTGAATGATTGAATGTATCTAGCAAAGTTAAGGTACTTTGTATAACTGTAAGGTCTCTCTATGTCACGGATGACTCTTTCATAGAAAGACTCATTAGTTCAAGACAAGTACCCCGACTAGATCTTCATGACAACATTTCAATCTTCAATATTATTGTGTTTTATCTAAAGAATGGAACATTAATGCCATGGTTGGATGCCTTGTAGAAACACTTGCTTGTTTGTAGATCACCTTAATCTATATCAAGCATTCAATATACATTTGAAAATAATGGTAGATCGCATCAATATACAAAATAAACCATGATATGTGTTGTAATGATATGATAAAAATGACTTACCTTGTCATTTTTATATCCACCTAACTCCTTTAGCTACATGAGGTGCACACCTATTTTTATGTCATCCCATTCTCCAATGTGAGGGCAGGGTCATGACGCCAAAGGATCCAGATTCTCCCTCGTAGGTGATAGATGTTCAAAGAAGAAAATCTAGTTAGACGACAACAAGTAACTAATTATGGGAAAGTAAAACCAAAAGTAGAAGGAAATAGTCAATGAGTATAATACGTCACCATGAGGAGAAGAATGCAACCTTTGATACTGTTGTGGGGAGTCATCTTGTAGTCACGTACCTCCTGAATCATGTAATCAGATACAAACTTTACCGAGTTCTTAGACTTCAAATATGCCACATCTTCAAAAATTGGAAAAAAGTGTCTGCTAATTTTAATTTTCATTGTTGGGCACTAGAAAACCCCAATAACATACAACACAAAGTATTGTCGAAATTCTTAAGAATCTTCTTCCATTTTCTTTATTTTCTTTCCTATCTCAATCAATGACCAACGCATTTTTCTATCAAAAAATTTCTTCATAACATCAATTATTCTCAATGAGGAGTCGTTGGTTTCCAAATCATCCCCTCCACAATGCAATCCCAAAATTTACTCCACATCCTCAGGACAAATTTTTATGGATTTGTTGAATACGTTCAACAAACAAGTATTTGGATTACATTGTTCAAGTAACCACCCACAAAGCCCCCGCTTAACATTGTGAATTTTCAAACTTAACAAGCCCCCCATTCCAATTTCTACCACCCGCATTTCTGTTCATCCATTAATGTTGCAATTAAGCTTACTACCTTTTGGGGTGAGCATCTGGTTCCAAGTATATTATGCTAAAGTGTGCAATAGCATAACAATGAGTGAATCAATGAAGTAATAAAATTATTGAATGTAATGCTTGAAACAAAAATGTAAGTTTGCTATTAACTTTTTTAACTAAAGTGCTAGTGGTTGCAATACTTGGCGATGAAATCCTCTGGCGCGTTTGATGCTCCACTTGTTGTCCTACTTTGATTTGCCTCTTCTTCATCCTTTATAATGCACTATACTATTAAACTAATACAAAATAATATGAGTATCCCAAAAATTTCAACAAGAAGTACTTACATTGTTGTCCTTGTATTCAACAAACAAATGGCCTACCAAATTTAGTTTTGTCATGGTTAGTAAACAATACACATAAACCAAACATAATGAAATCATTTGCATTTTAACTTATCGATATATCTATATAACTAAGAAGTCATAAACAAATAAAAAACTTTTAAGGCTCTACGTAACACAAAAGCATGGATTCAAAAAAAAACAAAATGCAGTTGAACAATAACCTGAGATTTCGCCCAAACAAATTTAAAACTGAGATTTTTAAGTCTACTATTAAAGATACTCATTGAACAATAAAATCAGACCATAAGTAACCATAAGAAACTGCTCTTAATCAAACATAAGCAGGCATAATGGTTGTAACCAAATCCACAAAGGTTGGAACCTAATCCACAAAGCTTGCAACCCAATCTAAAACACATTGAACTCCACCAAAATTTGTAACCCACAACTCCTAAAAGTTGTAACCCACCATTCCAAAAATAACCAACCACTTAAAAAAATTGTAACCAACCACCCAAACAACTTGTAACCCACCAAAAGTCGCCATGACTATATTTCTAGGTTAGGACTTATAAAATTAAAGAATTTTGGGTTTTCAAGTAAAACCTAAATAGAGAGAGGGGGATATATATTTACATGTTGTGTGTTGTGTTGCACTTTAAGGAAGTAACGAGCAAATAATGAGGGGTGAAGCAACCAAGCCTTCAACTTGCTCGTTGACTTAGGTCGAGTCTTCATGGTAGGTGTTGTAGATGATGTCCCAAATCCATCCACACAAAAACAACCAAAGCATCATTAGGTGAAGTTTAGAAAATCAAATGTGTTATAAGGGAAAAAAAGATAAATGGGTTAGCAAAAAAAATCCTAAACACTGACCACAAAATTACAGAGACCACAAAATTAGAAAATATAATACAAATATTTTGCAAAGAGAGAGATAGGTTTTCGGTGGGGTTTCAATGGGAGCCGAGACAGAGAGATGAGATTTCAGTGGTAGCCGACAGAGAGGAGATGGGGTTTTAGTAGGAGCCGATAGAGAGAGGAGATGGGTGATGAAGTCTTGGAAGAAGACGATGCAGCCACAACCAACCTTTGTAAAGAGGATGAGCTGTTGGGGGTTTTAAAGAGCTTCTTGGAGATGCTTTAACAAATAAAGAGGGAGAAAGAGACACAGAGAGACAAAAATAGGTAGAGGGAGACAGATCGAAGGAGGGAGAAAAAGACACAGAGAGACAGAAATTGGTAGAGGGAGACAGATCGAAGGACACAGAGGAGAGGGAGAGGAGGAAGATAATTCGTGTGTGGAAACTGGAGGGGTGAGAGACATTGGGTGTTTTGGGGGTGTATGTGAAAATTGATTTTTTTCACTTTACACTCTAAAATATAAATATTTTCACATTGCAACGTAAGATTAAAATATGTTGTACGCAATTTCCTTAGATTGCTAATACTTTTATGTAATTGATAGTATTATAAGAATTATAATTTTTGACGGCATATATTAAGAATACAAAAAATTTTGGGATATAAACTGTTTTTATTAACAAAAAATGGGCGGGATATGTTTCTGCCAAAAAAAAAGTTGAATTTTTTGAAAAAATTTCAGTTTCACTTTTATTGGATCCATCATCCACATCCACCCCAACAAAAACGTGTAACCAAAACAACATACAACATAACCCCAAAAAGTTAGTTACACAAGCCTAAAAAAGTTGTACTGCCACTAGGACATCCCACATTTATGGATCCACTATTAAAAAAGGTTAAAACAAACCCCAAAAAGTTGAAACCTCACCCCCAAAAAATTGTAACAAAATCCATAAAAATTGGACCCCACCCCAAATATTATAATCTAATCCATAATACTTGCCCACATTTATGGATCCACCAAAGCTGTTAAAGTCCACCCAAAAAAGTTGGAAGGACAACAAAAAATATTGTAACTAAATCTAAAGAAGTAGTAACCTTTTGGAACACCATCCTCAACAATTGGAACCCACCCAAAAGGTACCTTTTTAAAGTGGTTTCAACTTTTATGAATTAGGGTTACAATATTTTGGGGTAAATGCAAACGTTTATGGATTATATTATTTGGGGTGAGGTTTCAATTTTGTTAGATATATAACCTTTTGTGTGGGTTCCAGCTGGATCTACCAAAGCTTAAAGCCAACCCCAAAAATTTGAAACCCCAACCCAAAACAATGTAACACAATCCAAAAAAGTAGTACCCCATCCCCAAAAGGTTGTAATACACGCAAAAACCACATAAGTAACAATCTATCCCATTTCTTTCCTAAATCACTTCACATAATAAATGCAAGGCAACAAAATTTTCCAACCAAAATATAGTTGGTAATTATGAAATAACTGATATTAATGTCTCCCACCTAATGTGGTTATGTTGTCTGAACATTCTACAACTTAAATCCAACGTTTCTTCATCCTCCCTACAATTTCACTCTTTATTCTTTCATCCTCCAAACAATTTCACTCTTTATTCCTTCATCCGTCATATAATTTCACTGGAATGTTTAGAACCACCATTCCATTATCATCCATCCAATTAGGTGGGCGAGGTAACTATTATGTATTTGATGTTAACTGCATAATTTTCTTTATGAATGTTTACTAATTTTGATAGGCAATATGGGAATGGAGAGCACTATATAAACTAATATTGTCAAAACACTAGTTTTTTTTTGCATTATGTACAAGATTAGTTAATTGGTCAAACATTTGATATATACCTTGCATCTGTTGTTAATTATTTTTATGTAGGTATAATCAACACAAATGTCTTCAACTTATTTATAAAAAGGAAAGCACGCTATTATAGACCTAAATGAAGATATAACGAATGACATGTTACATGATGTTGAAATTATGAAAATGAGAACATGCAGCAAAAAATGATGAATGAGTTAAAATCTGAAGAGGTTTTTGAAATGACGTTTGATTCACACAATAAGGTAGGAGAATTTTACAATACCTATGGAAGATATGCGGCGTTTAGCATTTGAAAAGATGACCTAAAGTATGACAAGAACCACATGCCAATTTCAAGAAGGTGGGTTTGCTCGAGAGAAGGGTATTGGTCTGCAAAGAATACGGACCATGTCGAATGAGTAAGGGAACCATGGGGTTTAACAACGGTTGGATCCCTTGCAATATTCTGTGTGAAGTATGATAGGAAGATAGGAAAATAGTTTGTAAAGGATTTTGTTAAGGAGCATAACCATCCATTGGTTCCACCACATGGCGTGCCATTTCTTTGATCACATAGGGGTGTTAAGAGCCTTGACAGGGCACAGACTATATCATTGTGTAATGTTGGTATACGAACAAGTTAGGTTAGAGATTTCATATTGCAACAATTGGGAGGATATCAAAATGTTAAATTTACCACAAAGGATTTGTACACTGATGTAGCATCCCAACGTAGAGAAGAAATGAGGGACAATGATGAGGAGAGTGCATTGGCATACTTGAGCACCAAGGAAGAGTTAGGCCTACTATTCTATTTCAAGTATAACATCACTGAAGACAATTCACTAAATTGTTTGTTTTGGGCGGATTTGATGTCTCGAATAGACTACAAGTGTTTTGGTGACGTCCTAACATTTGATACTACATATAAAATGAATATTTATAAGAAATGTTTCTCGGTAGAGTTAATGACTTGAGTTGATGTTGGCTGTCGGTGTGGCTTGGGCAGTTGGTGTAGATGGTCTGGGCAGTAGGTGGTTTGGGTTGGTTTGATGTTGGCTGTCAGTGCTTGGGTTGATGTTGGCTGTCGATTTGGCCAGGGCAGTCGGTGTAGGTGGTCTGGGTTGTTTGGTTTGATGGAAGATACTGGTCAGTTATGCTGGTTTATTGGTTTGTGGTTTATGTTCGCTGGGAGTTTGGTATGCTGGTTGGTGATTGTGGCTATGGGTTTGTGGATTCTGGTCAGTGATTGTGGTTGTCGGTGCTTTCTGGTGGAGAGGTGGCTGTTAATCACCAGTGAGGATGATGGAGAAGGTTAGGGTTACACAAGAACCCAAGAACCCGTACCTTCATATTACAAATCAAACACCTATTCACTTTCTTAGGTACATTACTCTAAACCGACGACAATGATTCAACCATCAAAGTCGATTGGAGCAGTAGCTAAAAATCAAGATCTAATCAACACTCAAGATCTAAAATTTTGAGTTGGAGTAATCGCTTCCATATACCTTTTTCAGATCTGCAATCAAGATCTGAAGGTCTCACCGTTCGATGTAGGTCAAAGTTCGTGACCGTGCGATGATCGTCCATCACTCTTTTTCTTCCCTAGCTGCAATCTTAGTCCATAGAATGTAGCTCTCTCTCTTTTCCCTCTCTCTTGTTACTTTGGCACCGAATATAAGTTGGGCATCTCACAAGATTTTGTATTTTTATAATTTTGCCCATGGACAAAACATGTGATTCGCATGTTCAGTTTCTTTTAACGGGAAGAGAGATAACCATTGGCTTGAGGGGCCACATTGCAACCAATTTTAAACAATGAGGGTGCACTATGAGAAAAGTGATATTTTAGGGTGTAAAGTGGGAATTTTAACATCTTTAGGCTGCAAAGTGTGAAAATCCCATTAAATATACTACCTCTACTTTCATAAAAAAAAGAAGTTGTTATGGGACCTTTGGCTAGCAAGTGCTGACCGACATAAGCCAAAGGAAGCTCAGTCGACCATCATAAGCCAAATGAAGCTCAACCGACCGGCTCATGGCAAAGTAGTAACCTTGAAGCAATAGAAGCTAACCAGCATCTTCGAAGGGACATAGGTGCTACCCAGTAGCCTCCAAGGAACGTAAATGCTAGTTGGCCTGCACTTGGCCATGGCTTCAGGAGGTACTTGGAACACTCTTATTGCTTGCCCAATTATGTTAGACAAATCCTACTCAACTAAGGTCCAACCTAGGTCCTAGAGTCCTAGTACAATGATACTCCAAAAAATTAAGAGCTAATGATAAGGACCTAGGAGCTAGAGTCCTAATCTACTACTACTCCAAACTCTTAGGAGCTGGTGATGAGATTAATCCCATCACAACCTAGAGTTTAGGTTCCTTTGGGATATAGCTTCCTACCACTATAAATAAAGGCCTCCAGGTACTAGGTACCAGGTATCACGTAGAAGATTCAATCCTAGTCTATTCTCTCCCTACTTTTCTTCGACTTTTTTTCTAACTTAAGCATCAAAGTCCCTTTGGCCACCCCCAGTCATTGGTGCATTGAGGTGTTATCTTGTCTTGCAGGTAACTTAAGGCTTGCTCATTATCCTATACATCCGTACGAGGTGGTGACTCATTGTGCAAAATTCTCCCTGCACAATTGGCGCCATTTGTGAGAAAGTAAATATGTTTTTTGACAACCTAGAAGCTTTGAACCATGTCTAGCAAGAGAACCAACAACCCTTCAACTAGCTGCTTGGCACTTACACTACCCCCTAAATCTTGAAAATTCCTTAAATTATGACTTTCAATTGCCCGATGACATGTTACTTCGAGATGGGCAGGATCATCCAAAAGAGCAACACCCTCTCCGTCACAACCTACTGACCCTTGGTGAAGGAAAGGAACCAGCTACCGAGGTTGCCTATCAAGAAGTAATAAGAAAAAATACGGAGGACCTAAAAGCCCTCAAGCAATGGCTCCCTCTCCAAAGGGGTAATAAACTAGCTAGTTAGGTCACCACCTCATCAAAGTGACCACCACAACGATGAAGCTTAATCCACCCATTACTAGAGCAGGTCGCTAGCAAGGAGTTATTCGACCCATGATCGGCGTTAAGGGAGATATTCACCAAGATGAACTACTTCTCAATGCTTTCCTAGGGACCCTTGACCCAGACGACATCCTCCTAGTCATATAAAGAAGGGAGACGAGTCACATAAAAAATGCCGCCCTAGAGAATGTAGAGAAAGGCATAGGAGTTCAACTAATCACTCTGCATGAGATGATTGGTATGATGATTATTAGAGACAAAAATGTATGCACTTTGATCCAGCCCACAAAGACACTAACCATCCTCTCCCAACGCTAGCCAAGATGACCTTGTATACTTTGCTAAAGAGAGGGTGAAACAGACCTTACTTAAGATGACCACAAATTTTTTTGTTTAGTCCATACAAGACGCCGAACGCCCATGTAAGTTCTCTCCTCCATCCTTTGTGTTGTATGATGGAAAGTCTAATCTCGTCCTCCACATTGGTTCCTTTACTAATAAGTTGGCCCTCTGGATGAGCAATGATGCATTGATGTGTAAGATGTTCCCCTCTAGTTTGGGGAGGTTAGTTCATAAGTGGTTCCATGGGATGCCCATGAATTCGGTCTTTTCTTGGGAACAACTCATAAGGGAGTTCATCTCTCAATTCATAGCCAATAGTCGGGAGCCAATGACCATTGACACACCTTTGGTGCTATGCCATAAAAGTGGAGAGACTATCTATGAGTAAGTCACAAGGTACTTGAAAACCTATACTGACATAGAAGAGTGCAATGAGAAGACCATTATCTATTTCTGTTTGGGCCTCCTTGAGGAAAGTGAATTCAGGAAGCACCTCATCATATGGCCACCCCAGGGTAAGTCACACTTGCAGGAGCATATCAAGAAATACGTGAAGTGAAGGACAACAAAGGGCTAGTTGATCGACTGCCAAAGAAGAACCAAATGGAGGAAGACAACACTTCCAACCCATCAAGGAGATACGGGTCATCCAACTGAATGAGAGACTCCTACCAAGGAGCTAACACTGCCTTCAAGGAGCCTATCTATCAACCTCTAAACCAAATCAAAGACAAGGAGTATTTTAGGTGGCCACCTAAAATGATAGTAGATCCATCAAAGCGGGACCAAACCTCCATTGTTCTTATCACAAGGACAAAGGCCACCAAACGGAGAAGTGGTGGGCACTCAAGTGCCACCTAGAAGAGTTGATCAAGCAAGGCCACCTTTCTTGGTACATTGACAAGGAAAAGAATACCAAGGAGTATGAAGAGCAACAAATCCAATCAAATGACCAACCAGATAACTAAGTTTTACTTTTAACTTAGTCGACAACGTCTTATTATTTCAGTAAGTCTTCAAAGACATTTGTTTCTCATTCTCATTGGTTAGTAAAGAGATGTTTGTTTTTCACAACTATAAGTGTTCCTCTATTTGTGATTATTGCAGTTTATGTGGTTGTACCTCCAGCCAACCTATATAGTTGCACCTCAAGCCAACCTCATAGTTGCACCTCTAATTAACCTCGGTGGCTGAACCTCAAGGCTACTTCTCCTTTAGCTAACCTTCGTGGTTGCACCTCAAGCCAACCTTCATGGTTGCACCTCAAGACTACTTGGCCTCCATGCAACCTCCACGATTGCCTTTCAGGCTACTGCACCTCCATGCAACCTCTAAGGTTGCCTTCAAGGCTACTTGGCTTTCTACAACCTCCATGGTTTCCCTTTAGGCTACTTCACCTCTACCTAACCTCTGCGGTTGCACCTCAAGCCAACCTCCATGGTTGCACCTCAAGGCTACTTGGCCTCCATGCAACCTCCACGTTTGTCCTTCAGGCTATCCATGTAACCTCTACGGTTGTCCTTTAGGCTGTTTCGCCTCCATGTGACCTATAAGGTTGCCCTTCAAGGCTACTTGACCTCCATACAACCTCCACAATTGCCCTTTAGGCTACTTCACCTCCATGCGACTTCTATGGTTGCCTTTCAAGGCTATTTGGCCTCCATACAACCTCCATGGTTGCCCTTCAAAGTTACTTTGCCTCCATGTAACCTCTAAGATTGCCTTCTAAGTTATTTAGCCTTTGATAGATGACCAACAACTTCTACGATTGATGAGTAGGCTACTTAGCCTTTCTCAAGGATTTGCAACCTTTAAGCATCAAACACCTCAACTTGTGGCGACCCTCTCCCGATGGTTAGAATGGGGGCATAGGTGTTAGAAGACTTGAACCACCTCTATTAGGGAACTTCTCCATGATCTCAAGAATTAGGAAGTCAGTCTCAGAGTAAGAAACATCCGCCCATACTGAATATAACCCATCAATCCTTACTAGACTCCTGAGCAACTCTTATCGTTCTACTAGCTTATAAGCAAAGTAAGTTCCATGTATAAGCAACAATGAATGCTTCTCTTTTCCTTATATCAACCAAGCTCTAATCCTTTAGGCAATAAAGGCCCAAAAATAAACCTCAGTCCTCCAAAAACATACCCTAATTAACTCCATTCATTAAATGAGGTATGGGGGCAATTGTAGGGATCTTTGGTTGGCAAGTGCTATGTAAAACCCCAAAATATTTGAACTTTTTATGAGAAGGGGCAAAACGATAATTTGCCACTACAGTGCGAGTTGAAAACCTGTATTTCTCTAGAGCTCGGATGAAAAAAACGAATCTCACCGTTGGATTTTTCTTGTGAAATCTAGTTACCTAGACAAATTTTGTCATATTTTGAGATAGTCAGATTTTTCACGTTTTACGAGACGATCGGGTCTCGAGTAACCCAAAAATAAAATTTTTAATAAAATTCTGAAATTTGGTAAATAATTTAAATAAATTTCACATAAAATTTTTTGAGCTTAAACCGGTACGACATTTAATCATTTTAGGGCAAAAATGGACCCAGGAATGGGAGGACGTGTGGCTCGACGTGGACCAAGCATTAAAGGGTATAAATAGGAACAAAAATTTGAGTTTTTGGACAGAATTCTCTGCTATATTCCAGTGTGTAAATGTGTGAGGAAGAATAGAGGGAAAGGAGAAGAAAAAAGAGAGATTTCAAAGCTTCTCTCTACGATCTACGCCTCTCTATCGCTCGAATCAACTCGAGCCAAGAATCAAAGTCGATCTCCTCGATGAGGGCCACATTTATGTACCAAAAAGAGAGAATTTCACTGATGTTTCTAAGACAAAATTTTGGAGAAATCAAGATTTGAGCTTGGGGGTGTATTCTTGGAGCTTACCAACGTTCTTTTACACTTCAAGAGGTAGGATTTTCATCCTAACTAGGTTTATTTCCAACCTAGGATGAATATATGAATTGGGTGGGCTATTTTGTGTATTTTAACACTTGCCTATTGTAGTTGGTTTAATGAAAATGGGTAGACTTAATTCTAGTGTGAATTGGTAATTAGAAATTGCCAGTTTGTGATTTCTTGGATGTTTTGAAAATTGGGTTTGTGAAAATCACTTAGTCTGATTTTTTTTGAGTTATGTATTAAATTTGAGCATTTTATGTGATTACATGATTTGGTGCCTTGAGGTGTTTGATAAAATGTCTATGTGAAATAAAGTGTGTTAATTGCATGAGATTATGTGATAACATGCTTGGATGACTTGGTAAAGTGAAATCATATGCTTATGATATATTGGCATTGGAGTAAACTACGAAAATTATTTGCTTAGGATGTAATTGTCAATGGCATGTGTTGAAATGTGGTAGAAATAATCCATATGACATTCATTACATATGGATATGATATTGATGTTGCAATTGCTCATTACATTGCATATGCACGGAAGCATCACAATCGTGGGCATGAGGTATGAGTGTGGGTGTGTATGTTTGTTGTTAGGTCAAACACCATTCTTGGTGGTTGACAAGTGGACTCGGTATAGTTGGACCAAGGTTCAACAGAGTCTCATGGGTTGCATGAAAAACTTGTGTCGGGTATAACAAGAAGGGCTAGATACTCCCTTGGGTGCAGGATCCGGTTACTGGTTTATACATTCCGTCGGTGCAAGTCCAAAAAAAAGTGTATCGGTGTGCGAAACCGGCGGTGCGACACCAAAACTCCGCTACCCAACAAAGACACATGATTTTGTTTCATACAAAAATGTCATCAGATGCATAACATCAATGACGGGTTTATTACACATTGGCATTGCATTGTGTTGTGGGAGCTGATTAACCCTAATTAAAACATAATTTAATTAAGTTAATAGGTTAATTGTGTTAGTTAAATAAAGTTAAACTAGTCAAAATAAGCCAAATTAGGGTTAGTGTGTGAATTAGGGATAATGCATTGATTGTCGTTCTTTTTAGGAGTTTGTGCATCAAAGCTATCAACTAATGGGGAGCCAATTGTGTCAAAGCTCAAACTACTGAGGAGCCAATTATCAAACTAACAAACTATAGGGTACCAATTATGAAAGCTACAAACTATATGGTGCCAATTATCAAAAGCTCAAAAGGGAGGGGGATCAAAGTGTAATTCAATCTCTCCCTTTTTGCCTATAAATAGCACCCCTTGGGTCTTGTAAAGAGTACCTTTTTCTCTTGTATCATCTTTTTTGTAGAGAGCATCTTTTGGTAGTGAAAAACCCTCCAAAAGTCATTATTATTTTTTTTATATCATATTTCTTGTAAAGAGCATCTTTTGGTAGTGGAGAACCCTCCAAAATTCATTATGGTTTTCTTGTATCATTGCTTTCTTGAAAAGAACACCTTTTGGTAGTGGATAACCCTCCAAAAGTTATTATTACTTTCTTTTATTGTATTATTGCTTTCTTTTATTTACATTGTCTTGAGCTTTCTTCTTCCCTTAGAGGAGTGAAACTCTTCCACTTTTCTAGAGCTTTACCAAAGTCGTGAAGGGTGGAACGTGATTCATTCATTCTTCGTCGAAGATTGACTCCGTGTGTAATATGTTTTTCCTTGCAACTCCTCTACTTGGAGGGATGAGCATCACTCACTTTTCTAGCTTTACCTAAGCCATGAAGAGTGAGTAGTTTCTCATCCAATCTTTAGTAAGAGGTAATTATCCAAAAGTTATATTTGTGCATTTCGTTTATGCTTAGCCCTAGTATTTATTTCTTCATAATGTCTTCTCATTACATTTTTTTTTCTTTACCTTAAGCATGAGTAGCAAAGTCTTTAAGTTGGCTAATCCAAGGGAGACCTCCTCTTGGGTATGTCATTTCAACTCATCTTCTTTCCTCCCCTCGGTGTACGATGGTTCGGTTTGACTGGGTTGAGTAAGGACATGGTGTGAGTCTTTGATATCCCCTAGACTTGTCACGGGTTATGCTTGGATCCTCACTTCCATCTCATCCCTCACTTCCCACGAATCAACCGTTCATCTATGCACCATTGGAGCAAGGTTTCGGGTTGACTTGACATTTCCATTGGAGTGAACCCTTCGGATTAGCCAACACTTGTTTCCCATTTCAATTTCATCAGAAAACCAACTTCAAACTACAAAAGATTTTGCACTTTCTTTTCATCGAAATCACTTTAAAAATGATTCACATCCTTCCCCGAGGAGACGACCTTGGAATACTTCTTCAAGTAAAACACGATACTCAAAAGACTCCTTGCGCTTGGGGAGCACTTTTGTTCACATAAACAAATTTTGTACATTTAATATTCCATCATTCGTTTGCCCTTTCTTTTGACATCATCCCAAGGGAGATGTTAAGAGGTAAGGATATTACAACAGAATAACTCAAGCAGGAGCCGGTGAGAGTTCGGGTTAAAGTGCACAAGTTAGGTTCATCTCATTTCATGCATGGCATGGAAGAATTCCAATATTTATTTGCATATTCTTGTTTGGGATGGTTTGTGCTTGATGAATGTTGCATGTGATATTTCATATGCATCTAGGTTGGAGAGTAGCCTCTTTAGGAGTTACCCTATTGAGCGTGACTCACCTTTTATGGGGACAACATTTCAGGTGCAGGGTACACGCTGGTGGAAGGCTCTCACTTGGGGCATTAAGGATGAAGAAAAACCAACTTGTGGATTTTAATTCATGTTTTGTAAAACTATTGTGAAAAACTATGCTTTTGTAAAACATTCGCTAAGTTAGTTTTTGGGCATGTAATGTATGTAAAAGAATTGTAATTGAATTCGTATGAACTATTTTTAATGTAACATTGCATGTTGTTATATGAGTATGGATGAATGGACCCGGTATGGTCAATGTTTACTCATAAATGGACCATGTGTGGTCCATATTATATATTGGACCTTGGATGGGTCATGTGATTGTATGATTGCACAAGTTGTGTTTTTGGGTAGAGCTCCCTGTACCAAGGAGACTCTGCTCGAATTTCTTTAAGTTGTGAATCTTGGTAAATGGTGCATAACGACGTGATATCGAGTTATATGGTATCCAAGAGTATTCTGCGGGTTGATGGGTGATCAACGGGTTGACAAAAAACTCTCGATTTTTGGGGCATCACATGTTAACTGGCATAAGCCAAAGGAAACTCAGCCGACCGACACAAGGGAAAATAGTAACCCTCAAGTAGTAGAAGCTAACCAGTGTCTTCTAAGGGACATGGATGCTGCCTGACAGCCTCCAAGGCACCTAAATGTTGGCCGACAATTACTTGGCCATGGCTTCAGGAAGTACTTGGAACATTCCTTTTGCTTGTCCACCTCTGCTAGACGAGTCCTACTCAACTAAGGTCCAACCTAGGTCCTAGTATGATGCTACTTTGAACAATTAGGAGCTAATGATAAGGACCTAGAAGCTAGAGTCCTAGTCTAACTCTATCCTGAATATACAGGCGTTGGTGATAAGGGACTTAGGAACAAGAGTCCTAGTCCACTACTACTCCGAACTCTTAGGAGCTGGTGATGAGGTCAATCCTATCACAACATAGAGTTCGGGTTCCTTTGGAACACATCTTCCTACCACTATAAATAAAGGCTTCCAGGTACCAAGTAGGGGATTCAATCCTAGTCTATTAACTCCATACTTTTCTTCGACTTGCTTTCTGACTTAAGTATTAGAGTCTCTTTGGCCGTCTTCCACTATCGATTCACCTAGGTGTTCTCTTGTCTTGCAGCTAACTCAAGGCTTCCTCACCATCATCTACTTCCATATGAGGTGGTGACTCATTGTGCAAAATTCTCCCTGCACAGTTGCTGAATTGAAGAGAGTTAAAAAGGTGAACTTTGGATAAAATTGATGTGGATTTCTAGATATTTGGCTTTATTACACAGGGCATTTCTAAATTTTAAATACTATCAACAATTTTGTATCTAAATACACTCTACAATACTAAAAAATGAACATTAATTGTGCAATATTTATATTTGAATAAAGAGAAAATAAGAGAGATATGTGATAATTAATGGAGTTTTTTGGTATTGGAAAGTATGTTGGTTGAGTTGTCTAAAATTAGAAGTCGTACCGAGAAGATAATATTTTTTAAAAGGAAAAAAATTTTGAGATGAACTTTGTACCATTAGATCAAAATAGATGAAAATTGGATCAATCTTGAATGTTATTATGCATTTATAAGTTGAGAATTTAACTTCCTACCTGTAGTATTAGATAGACAACCATAACCCATGCCTGAAGGCACGATACAACATAAAACTTGATTACCCAAAAAATCGATCTCACTATATGAAATAACAATCCTTTTTCCTTCCATTTCTTTGATTACATAACTTAAAATTAATTTCTACACATTATTTTTTAAAAGAAAATTAATAAAATTTTCTTAAAATACATGACTTCAAAAAAATATCAACATGTGTGTATTATCATATAGGACAACGTCTAAAATAAGAATTGTGTTAAATCACAAATTAATCAAGAAATAAATAATTTACCTTATGATGGAAATGGGTGATGCAATAGAAATGGGCAAAAAAATTAATTGGAGATAAGATTCAAAATACTAACTCCCTTTATTGAATAGATTACACGCCTTTCACATATAAATTTATAAGGATGAATTTCACGCACACCCCTAGCATTTAGTTTTATTATATGAACATCCCCTCACATTTCAAAAATTACATTGAGACCTCAATAGTTGAACGATGTTAAAAATATAGATAAAAAGATTATTTTACCTTTCAGTTGCTTTTGGTACGTGGTAATGCATTTAAGCAGAAATAGAATTGGCACGGGAATGTAATGGAATATTTATTACCATTTCAATGTTGGGTAGCTAATTGGGATTAAGTCTTGGAATGGAATGCACATTTCATTCCAACCTTTGGCTAAAATAATTTCTATTTCGAATGGAATGAAATTTAATTAAAATGATTTTTTATCATAGAATTTCTAACTTAATTTAACTTACTCCCTTACATGAGTGCTCCCATTAATTTAAAAAGATGAAAAACCAGAATAAATGCACAATCACATAATGAACAAACTCACGATACACCTGTCACCGTACATCTTCCTGCATAATACCAATGAATTCTCCATCTAAATAAACATATAGCCTTCTTGACCTCAGATATGATCAAACAAAAAAAAGTAAGGTCCGATTCATGAGTCAACACACTCGAGGCTTTGTGTCTCCCACTAATGGATTAGTAGGATAGCTTCACCAACTCTTAATAAATTTGCTTCTTTAAGTCGCAAACTACTGCATCAACAGCAATTGAACGGAAAAATATAGTTGTTGCCTCCTTAATCTCCGCACTAATGAGAAAAAGCATCACTTATTAACCCTTCAACTACCATCTTATCCGCACTCTTACTTCTTCGTTATCATTTTTCTAGAATTGATTTAGAAACACCATGGTACACAGTTGAATTTTATGGTGGAACAGAGAACCAATAAAATGTGGATTTGATATGCCAATAGTCACACCTCCAATGATGAGTATAAATCCAAACTCATATCCAAAAGTCATCTCTGCCACCCACATGGCGGGTGCAAATGGAAAAAGTAAGGTAGGGAAAAATACCACAAAGCAGAGCCTAGAAGTGCTAGCACTGGTAGTCTAAACGTTGCATTCTCCGAATTTATTCTAGGAATGATCTCATGCAACACAAATGCCTACGTAAAATAGCAATGATTATTTCCAATCATAGTCACACTTGTTATTATGGGAAGAGAATGGAAAAAAATAGGGAAAGGAAAACATAACAATAGGTCTCTAACAGAGTTCCTTTTATCATGAATGGTTGGGATATTTAGACTATACAAATTTTTGCGTCAAATGATCCAGAAGGGAAAACTAATGACACTTGATTCATGCACCATGCTTGGTCCACTAACATTGGCAATGTTTTGCCACAAAAAAAAAAAAACTCCACACGCAAAATTGAACATGTTAATTGATTTCTACTGTTCGGGATCCCACAATATGAAAAATGAACTAGCAAGCATCAAACATCCACATTTGACAACTTGTATTCATTTCTACTATTCGGTTGAATCCCCTGATATAGTTACTGATGGGTATGAATCTGGCTTTAAAGGAAAAACATGCGTGTGCCCAAAGCACATAAAGAGGCGAAAAGGTCATGGGGTGTGCGATCCGATGAGATGCATCCTACTCGATAAATCCTAACCGCATCATTAATCTGTTCACTCAATCCTAGGATAATACTTCAAACAAGCTCCAACTATTAAAGGGGAGTTCCAGTTTTTGGGGCGTCTCATTTGAAAAGTAACTGAGAGAGCCCAACGGTAATGAATCTGAAAGCTTATAAAGAAGAGGGGCATGCTAGGAACCAGGTAAATAATTCCTCCCAACTCAATTCTAATCAATCCCTTTTTACCTTTATTGACTTAATCATCTGAGGGTTGATCCTTGGAGCCCCTCCGGCCTTTGACTTCTTATAGGAGCTCAACAGAAATCACAAAATCCTCAAACAATCCATTGGTGCTGCTTTTGGGATCAACAATTGGTGCCATATGTGGGAAACACTTTCACAAATTTCAAATCCTATAGTAGCAACAAGGGCATCAAAGGAACCAGTGACTGACCAAACACTTGAACGCCCTAGTACCCACCCAGTAGGATGAAGGGTTGTGCAAAGGTGAAGAGGTTGGAGAAAACAATCGAGGAATTGAAGAAGCAGAATCAACAAACCCTCCAACTTCTAGGGTAAGATTAGTCTCAAGCCAAGAAGTATGTAGGAGATTACCAAGACAATAACTAAAGCCAAAACGAGGTTACTTGACCTCATATCAACGATCGATGGGAACAAAGGTTCAAAGAAGTGAACAAAAATTTAGGGAACATCATGAATATAGCAAAAGCCTAGGCCCCCGAGGTCATCAAGGTTTTGGTCTAGCATACTTAATCACCATTCATGAAGGATATTGCAAATTACCCCTACCATAGAGGTTTATGATGCTAGTCATTGAGATGTTTAACATAACAAAGGATCCGTTAGATCATCTAGAAACTTTCAAATCTCTGGTGATGCTCCATAATGTCCTAGACCAAATCATGTGTCGAGCATTTGCCACCACACTCAAAGGAATAAAAAAACATTGGTTTAACAAGTTGAATCCGAGCTTAATCGATAAATTTGGTGAGATGAGCACTTCCTTCATCTCACACTTCATTAGAGGACGGGCCCATAAAAGATCCCCATCCAACCTCCAAAATGTAAAGCAGTCCAGGGGAGAGATATTACGGGAATACATTAATTGTTTCACTAAGGAGTCTCTACAAATTGATAATGTGGATGCCAAGGTTTTCTTGACCACCTTTATGGGAGGATTGCAATCATCTTAGTTCCTCTTCGCTCTCTCCAAAGAGCCGCCCATGTCTATGATAGAGCTCTTGGTAAGAACCTAGTGCTATATGAATGCTGAAGGTACCCTCCTAGCTCAGAGTAGCCAGAAGGGTAGATGAGAAGACCGACGAGATGAAAAAAGGAGGGACTCATCAAGCAAGGAGAAAAGAGCTGAAAGTCCCAAGAAGAACTGTACAGAGGGGGTCAGTGTGAGAGATTGCCTAGGTCCTTTCACTCTCAATGACCTAACTCAGAAGTGCACTCACCTAAACACCTCTTGATTAACCTTAATTAATATATAAATTAGAATAGTTAATAAAATCAAATTAATGTGATAAAATAACAAAAAACTACTAATTAGAGTCAATTAGAGTTTGTGCGGGAATTAGGGTTTTATTTGTGTTATGTTTAAAAGTTTCAGGGTTTGATGCTGAATTACCAGAGAATGCACAGAGCAATGTAAAGCATGAAACAACAAAGGCTAAAGTGTAATTAAACCAAGAGAAGAGTCAGCATGCATGCAAGTTGATATTCCAGCAAATCACCATCGTCCAGACGGTGGTGGCGGCGTCCGAACGGTACTCCAAAGGCGGCTCATGCAAATCCTCCACCTTCTGCTTCCTTTTGCCTATAAATATGCATGCCCTTCTTCATTCTTCAAAAGACCAGATCCAAGGGAGTCCAGAGAGAAATCCAAGAGAGAAAAAGAGAAAGAGGAAAGAGAAAAGAAAAAGAGAAAGAAAAGCTTGCAACTCAATCTGGTCCGTCATACACTTTAGTCCAAACTCTGTACTTTTACATTTCTGTTATATCTTTCTATTCAAATAGTTGAACTGTCATCACTTTTTTGTCATAACTGATAATAAAGGTGATTGTGTTTCAGTTGTTCTTTGTGACAGATGTTTTAGATTCTGTGTTTTAATTTTAGTTGTAATAAAAACTGCCTGCACTCCTTGCTTGTCTGTAGCAATGAGGCGTTAGTAGTTACTTATATCTTTCAGTGAGAGATAAAACATATGTATAATACTGGTTAAATTCTGGAGATGCTAATGGTTTATATATTTATATATCTATATATTATATGGTTTATGCATGATACAATGATGTACATAATTTCAGTGTTGTGCCTGAAATTATTTCATCAGTGCATCATCAACTTGCCAATAAAACAACCACATCATTCCTATCGGTATGGTTTATCCTCCACTAGAACGCTGAGGATGTTAACTGATGCATGGTACAAAACCTAAATGATCCTTATGAATGACTTGTCCTTCTAGATTACTCAAATTGTTTAATTGGTATAATGGATAATATTGCCAATCTAACAACCACGACATTTCCTATCAGTATGGTATATCCTCCACTGGAACACTGAGAATGTTTAATTGGTATATATATATATCACAGATAGAGTCAAATGAATAATTCAAGTATTCCTCATGAATGGCTTGTCCTTTTGGTTTGCTTGGATTAGTCAATTGACACATCTATAACTAGCTAACCTAAGAAGTTACTGTGTTATTACTACTACCACCAGTTGACCTAAGAAGTGGATGTGTTATGTTTATTATGTACACACCTACTATTATGAAGACAAATGGATAACTCAAGTATTCCTCATGAATGGCTAGTCCTTCTGGTTTGCTTGGATTAATCAATTGTCATGGATACCACCAGCTAACCTAAGAAGTTGTTGTGTGATGTTTTATGTACATCAGACCTACCAATTGACTTGCCAGTAACGTGGAAGTTAATTGCTGTAAGGTAGCATTTTCAGTATTTAACCAACATAACGCATATGGGATCCTTAAACTGAAGGATACTTTTTATTATTGTCTTACTCTATCTGTATATAAACGTTTACTTAGGCTAGTTATCAATCTAAGCTCACATCACAAGCTATCACATGTTGTCATATTTGAATTAACAACTTAACTATTTTATTTCGTTTCCAAATTATTAAAACTCTTCGTGGAATCGATACTTGGACTTAAAATCGAGAAAACTACAATTCGACCACTTATACTTGGGTGTATAATATTAATCCGATCACTAAAAAGTGTGAATCACCTCTATAAAGTAGATCCTCTTCCAAATATAGGATGAGAGGAACCTTCAATGGTTAGGGAATGAACATGTATTCCCATAAAAGATCCAAGGATAAGTATAGCCACTTCCACAGGGACCACGATCACAGAACAGAAGATTTTCAGGACCAAATCAAGGATCTAATTCAAAAAAAACACATCAGGAGGTTTATAGAAAGCCAGAGATAGGGGGAGGAACGACGTTCAACACCGCTAAGAGGAGGTCCCACACCAGCAACCAATAGGAGAGGTTACTATGATTTTTAGAGGCTTCGCAAAAGGAGGAGAATGAGCTCAAAATCGAAAAATAAAAGTCCAAACTAGATGTAACTTGATAAATCTAGAGAAGAAGCCCCTAATGGACCTACCAATTACTTTCTCTGAAGGAGATTTGAGTCTTGTTTAGCACTCGCACAATGATTCGCTGGTGGTTACCTTGATGATAGCCAATTATGTTGTGAAAAGAGTTCTTGTAGGCAGTGGGAGCTCGACAGATATCATTTTTGATCCAGCCTTTGATAAGGTGAACATTGGCAGAGAGACACTAGCACCAATGGCTAAGCCACTCATTGGATTCTCAGGGGAGAAGGCTCATCCCATTGGATCCATTGTTATACCAATCACAACTGGCTGGCCCTATGACAGACTACAATCATGACAAATT
>CAUOFW020005884.1:0-25755 GCA_963454935.2 Ilex paraguariensis
AATTTTATTGTACAACAGAGAAACACAAATGGACCCTCTTTTGCTATATCTATTCAAACTTCTTTAAAAAAATTTACCTGCGCAGGGAAGACTTGACCTCCAGTAACAAACTGCATGGCAGAGTAAATATAAAGAAACCCAGCTGGGTAGACTAAAGGCCCTGTATCCCCTTTCAAGTTGCTGTAATCTCGCTCTCCTTTAAGAAATCCACTAACCTAAGGTGGAAATCGGAATAAAACTCATGTTTACAGGATTTTTAATACCAAAAAAAAATAGAGAAACAAAGCATAATTAATTCAAACCTGTGACATGTAAGCGTCCCAATCAATCTTCGTGTCTAGCATCATAAATTTGAAAAGTTAAATAACAAATCTTATTTTCATAGCAGACACACACACACACAGGACATGGTTAATCTTACAAGGGACATAAGCGATTATTAGAGCGACAAGAAGGACGTCGAGAAAAAGCAGAGCGAATGCGAAGGGTACTTTAGGGTTCTTGTAAAGCTTATGAATCGAAAACCCTGATCTTTGTGAGGGGTTGCGTTTTTCAGCCGATCGAACTGCCATGGCTTCTTCTTTGAATCGTTTCTCTCGTCCCATAGGAACTGTCGTCGGAAAACCGCCAACGTTCAAACGCAGCGTCCCCTTTAAGTGCACCGGCGCAGTATCTCCGTAAGACAACCCTTTTACAGAGTTTGAGGGTTCAGCCGCGGCGGGAAGCCCAACATAGCAATTGAGGGTTTACAATATAGGGTTAATCGTACTACAAAAAATCGTTTGAATTTTACTTTATATCTTCAAAAATAAAAAATTTAATTTATATTCTCAAAAAAAAAATTTGTATCATACTCACCTCAATCTAATAGCTCATCTAAAATTAAATAGATAAATTATATTTAAACCTTCTTATATTTGTTATTTAATCACCTAGATCTTTCAAATTTATAATATTACGCCTATATCTTTTGTGAATCCAAGTATGCCTAAAAATGTTCTTCTAATTGGACATTTCAATAATTATATTTTTTTTTATCTGGAAGAGAATTAAATAATTATATTCAAGTGATGTATTACATTGAATATAAAGAACATTATATAAATATTTGCATTATGTTGGGTATTCAAATAATAAATTTGATTTTAAATTTTAGAGTATAACAGACCCATAAAATAAAAAATAATACGAAAATATAATTTTTTACTATGAAAAAATCATATTTTTTAACAGTTATATAAACAGATATCAACAATAAAGAATTGTGTGTTATATGTATACAAGCATCAGGAGGTGTAGGAGTAATAATATAAATGTGATGGGTCAAAATAATTAAGTGACAAGAATGATTGGGTCTAGGTATAATTTATCTATTAGTTTTAGGCAAACTGACAACAGTTTCATGTGCGCATTTATACAAATTTATATATTTCAGAGTGTAATTTAAATTTTTTTATCTTTGAAAGTATAAATTGAAATTCAAACAATCTTTTGGGAATCAATTTATAATTAACCTTACAATATATTATCGGATGGGGCTAGCCCTAGTTTTAATGTATATGGGCCTTGCTAGATCAGCCCAACCAATCAATTGCGATGATATGGGCTGGTTGGTGATACTTCTTCTTAATAATCCTGACATAATATTAAAATACTGGTCAGGTTTTGTAATTAATTAAAAATACTTTGAAATGAGGCGACCCTCTAACATCAATTATAAATAAATATTAATTCAGCGAAGCAGCTCTTGCAACCCTTTCTTGAGAAGCCACGACAGGGTGTATATTCCATCCTTACAAGTGGGCATAAGTGGAGAATCTCGTATTTCAAATATACTTTTTAATTGAAAAAAGGAATAAAAAAACAAACACAATAAATTACTTCCATATTAAAAAGAATTTTAAGATCCCATTCTGAAATTTTTGCTTTAGGCTGCTAATATAATTGGGCCGACCCTGCCCATCATCCAAGAATTAGATCCCAAAAAAAAAATATTCATTATAATTGTAATACCATGTTAATATTGTCATATAATATCACTAACTAATAATATACAGATAAATAAAAAAATAAATTTCAAATAAGCTAATAACTATTAATTATTCTTCCATGTAAATTAATAATTATCCAAGTAAAATTTATTTTTTAACCCAAATTTACTGTGCTGAATTAAAGTTTTATCATCGATGCTTACATATCAACGTTGCATTAAATATTCCCACAACTTGAAAGATTAGACCGGACTGATCAAACCAAACTAAAACAAACCAAAATATTTCTAAACATAATAATTAATGCGACAAACTCGTGGTAACCATTAACCCCAAAAGCTTGTGATTAGTATTTCAAACTATACATAAAAAAGAACAACGCATATACACACCCATGCAAACTCTTGAAATTCCGGTTACGAAAATTGACTTTCCTAACATAAACTATACATGTTCGTAACCTCTAGGCACAGGCTATCACATTGCACAACACTACTTGCTGACAAGAAGTCACAACTTTCAGACATACACAAGCGTCAACGTTACAGCAGAGAGAAACACAGCCCAAGCCAAACAAGCCAAAACTAGATCGCCGGCGATGGGATTCACCTCCCGGAAGACCTGAGAACACGCCACCAGAGCACCCACCTTCGCCAAACACACGGCCAACGCCACCCAACCCGGTCCAATCAAAACCACGATCGGGTCCCAAGCCAGAGCTAGACTCAACTGAACCACATACAGAGCTAACGCGTTTGGGTTCCTATGGAACCCACCTTCGGCCCACACAAGCCAAGCCGAGAGACCCATGAGGAAAGCTGACAACACGCAAGTCAAGTGCAAAGCCCATAGGGGTGGGAACCAAAACGGTTTTCCGGAGCTATAGCTGGTATTTGACCCGAATAAATAAACGCTTGCAAAGGTTAAAGAGAGAGGAAGAGCAACTGCTATGGCTAGTGATCGGAGGCCACGTTTCGCCATGGCCGTTCTCTTCTGTGATCTTCTTGCTTTGTTGGTTTTGTTGTCCATATCGGTTTCGACGATGGGTTCGTCGCCGGTTCTGGGTTCATCTCCGGTTCTATGTTTAAGCTCTTGGGACGCCATGAGAGTGTTTTTGCCTGAGAAAAAAGAGCTAGCGATGGTTATGGAGGAATTTCAGGTGAGGTTTTTATAGAGGAGAGCGTGTTTTTTGCGGTGGTATGGATTTGTTTTGGAGATTACGGTGAAGAGGTGAGACGTGGCCGAAAGAGGCGGTGAGGGATGGATGCTAAGCGCACACGTGGGTGATTTTGCTGCGAGCAGTTGAATTTGGGTCTATGTTTCTTCGAACTTCGCTGATGTGGCATTGGTTCGGCATGTACCACCTTGCACTACCATGACATATAATAATTTTTTATATTAATCAAACCATAATAAAATATATCATGAATAAAGTTACACTTCCGAATTTAAACATAACATAATCAAAATTAGAATCGCTAGCTCAATAAGATAGTTTTTTTAATAAGTATTCAGCTATTAAAATGATATAAATATAAACAAATATAAATAAAATTAGCAATATGTCACATTTAAACTCACGGGAATGTAGCACTATTCATTATTACAATTCGTTAATTTTTGATACAAACAAGAATCATACCCGAAGAAAATTTTATGATTTTTACACCCTATAGAATCTAAATACTCTTCTCACTTTTCTAAGAATACCAAGAATTATGTAATTTCACATAGGCTACTTGTGATATCTGATACTAATAATCAACGAACTCGATGATTATTAGAAATTTTGTAAATTATTGCACAAAATAACGTGTTTACTAACTCACTATCGTTAATTTTGTGTAAAGATAGATCCGTTAAAAATCATAAAAATAAGGTTATATAATATTTAGATCCAAAATCAGGTAAAGAGTCAAAAATTATATATATGTGTCATAATAGAATCCAAAACATTTGATATGTGAATCGATTCCAAAAGATGATTAGGATTTCAACTCAAAATTATAAAATGTGTAAAAATCACGATTTGTCAACAAAAACTCAAATCTAATCCCATTAATAACCAAAAAAAAAAACTAACATTTTATAATCAACATAAGTTTGATACGTATAACCTAAAATTATGCATGAGATAATAAAGCATGTCCTAATCCCAAAAAATAAAAAAATACCGACAAAAAACATGCAATTTTTGAGGAAAAAAGAGAGAAAGAGAAGAACAAGGACACATTGTAAAAGAAAATAAGAACAAAACAAAGACATTTCACACCAAATTTTCTAACAATTGCATGAATTGAACCAGCTAAATAAATTCTTCCTTGATATATGATAATCTTCATAATGATACATCCACACACACGGGAAAAAAAAAAAAAAAAAAACAGACCAGCAAAAGTATGTGTGGCTGCAAAATTTAGTTTGATAAAATGAATAACTTCCTTCATTGGCTTTTGCTCGCGCCTGTTTGTGGTTCAAGGACAAGTCCTAGTACTTGTCAGAGAAAAGTTGCTCTTTCCTCATAAGCTTCATGCCTTTCAACGAGAAAACTTTTTTCACATATGAGCTAATTATCCAGAAACAATGCATTTTGATTCAAAACTAAAAGATATAAAAAGGAGGAATCTCAGACATCAGAATGACACAAAAAAGCTACAAAGAAATCTCAATGCAAAGATGGGAGACAGAGAAGCAAAACGTCCTGAATTACTTTTACCACCAAGAAAGTATAATATGTATCTGAATACCCTTGGCAATGTATTTGCAAAAGGCAAAGGTCATTTTAATATCGCAAACCTCTGGAATATATGAGAATTCAACAGCAACATATCAAAACAACATTAACTCTATTGACATATACTGCCAGAAATATACTCAACAGCTAGTAAACGCTGCAAGAGAATTTTCCCTATAGTCATTACCCAGTCGGGCAGAGCTTCCTCAATGTTATGGAGGTTCTCCTTTTCTGATCTATATCTTTCCCTTCCCATTTCTGAAACCCTGGCTTGCGGTTTATCTCATGCTTCCAGAGGTAACGTGCTTCTCCCCACATTAGGACTAGAGATCCCGGGGTCATATATACAGGAATCTTTGTCAAGGGCAAACCCATCTCATATTCCTTTCCAATATCCAAAGCTCCTCCTTCAACTCTGCTAAAATGCATCACACAGGACGACTCCAGAGAGACAATGGCAATTCCATCTTCAAAGCGCATAAGATCAACATGTGCACAAATTCCCTGCACACAAGCAAGAAGCCTAGCATCACGTATACATGCATAGTTATATTGGGGGCGGCCCTGACAACGGAATTTAGTCTTCATAGATTATGGTTACGCACAAAAGATCATGCAGTATAAGGCAAACATGAAACTGACAAGCCGGAATAGATGGAATGATGGAACAAGAGCTATGAGAGAATGAGCTATGAGTCTATAACCTACATAGAAGGCATGTGTAGGATATGAAAATATACTTTCAATAATGTCTCAACCTACTGACAAACCTCCAAGGCTCTTCTATTTGTGCAATTTTACAGTCACATGGTCTTAACACTCGATGCACAAAGTTGTGCAACACATCTTAACCAACCTTTATTTCTGGTCTGCCTCAGATGCATTTTGCTATTACAAAAACTATCTAAATTCTTAGGTATCACTTCCGTTTATGAAGATAAATAGACCACACTCAGGCTCACATGATTTATCTGAAAATGTCCCAGGTACAGGTACTGGGTTATGGAAAGATATGCCTAGGATCAGGTTCACCAGAAACAATATCAAGTGTGCCACCACAGTCCAATGGGCTGAGATGATTATGTAATTAATTGTGACTTTTACCCGGAATGAATATATCCTGCCGTAGTGGGAGAAACAGGAACATAACGAAATTTTCCATACAGCCCAGTCCCATTGGGCAATAAGTGGCAACCTACAATCACGGCTCCGTAAGCCATTATGTACCCTTGTGTTGGAATCCACATCCTTCAATGGGCTAATGCTGCTAATCACTCATCATTAGTCATTAATTTACATACATATGGTGTCCTTATGACTTTATATTATATATCAATTGACCTGATAAATGAATGCTAAGGCTCAATCCGGCCCCTTTACCTTGTTAACTGAACAGCCAAGGTTTCAAAACATTCACTTCTTTCTCTCCCCCCAAACTGCCCCATTTTCATGCAGGCCAAGTGATGGAGACCAAGAAGGAATTAGATACAGAAGAAAAAGAGGAGATCAGGAAAGAACTAAATCTCAATAAATCAACTATCAAAGGCTGCCCAAAGCAAGTACATTATTCCCCTATATCTATGCAATACCATAACTACAAAACAAATAAATAATCCAACTGACAAACAGTTCCCCAAAAGTAAAACTAACAAATAAGTCCTAATCTCTCCAGCCAGCACAAATGTAGTTACTCCTTTTGTAGAAAATCCCAACTCATTAACTTGCCTTGGCACTACAAATGAGCATGTTCTTTCATATATATTATTATGGAATTTAATCCCTCTTATCAGCTATGCATGCCTAACCTTACATGTAACATGATCACTAAACTTAATTGTTCAATGATGCAAAAAACACACACACATATATATATATGTGCTTTTAAAGTGTACAAATTTTCTACCAAAAATTAACAACATCTTGCTAAATTATGTTAATGATAACTTGATAGAGAGAGAGAGAGAAAGTCGATCATAAGTTATGTTTCAAAATATCAGATGCCGATGAAATTTAAAACTCCAAAATCCATATCGCACCTCACCTGGTTGATATATGTTTACTATCAGTTGATTAAAGAGAGGCTCTCTCCATAGTAAATCTGATGGGAAGAGACAGACTTCTTTATCCTCATTACAATTTGAATTGTCCATGGAGTCAAGAACAAAACCACTGAGAAGAACCACCTCACGAATAGAGTTAGAAAGTTTAATTGCCCACACCGGAAGATTGCCAAACCTCATAGCCTGCAATTAAAGTAGTGTATGAGATTGAAACTAAAAGTAAGGTTTAGAGTCTTTAGACCTTTTTCATGTAATACAAACGAGACTATTAATTTTATGGAGTGACTCTACTGCCACAAGCGACTAAGGGAGCTCCTCTCACAACTACTAAGTGACTTTAACAGATGAATTTATCCCTAAATCACACAAAACCAATTTGCTATAGTAGACTTTGTACTCTATTTAATTGCATAGCATACAATTTGTAACAAAGATTAACAGTTGGATCTATCTAAAGAAAATGAACCAAGTATTATATTTCTATAAACTCAATAAACATGTTTGCCATTAGAATTCATTTCTTGCCAACCCAATATGTGATCTGTGGTACAAGAACTAGAAGTAAGACAATTCGAGAGCATGTCAAACCTGATTGTGAGACGCTTCAACGAGCCATCCTTCTGCACCCATAAAACACCAAACATTTGTATGAGGGCTTGCCATCACAAACTATGTTCGTTTTGAATAAGAAACAAAAATCTAATTAAAGTATCTAGGTTACTAAAGCAATCCAACAATTCCATATTGATATGTAAAAGCAACTTTAAGGAATGGAGTCAATAGACAATATTCGAATGATTATACGTCTTTAAAGAAAGAAAGAACCTTCTTCGATTTCGGATAGCAACAAAGACTGTTGATCATGAGAGAGAAAGTCTCTGCACAACCATAAGCCATTGATTTCTTCGATTCGTTCCCAGTTGGGGCTTTCACCGAAGATTGATTCAGATGGATCTACATTACTTGAATCTTTAGACTGAAGCTGTTGTTCTTCTTCGTCGTCGCTGTCCGATGATTCGCCAAACACGTCCTTGACAAGCGTTTTGTGCTCCTCCATTTATTTCGTCGGCTCTCCCACTCCAACTGGAATGATTAACAGTTGCGAACGCTGTGCCCTGTGCTTGTAATTTGCTACGGGGCTAATCTCAGCACCCGGAAAGACTCAAATCATAATTTACGCCTCAAAATTTAAAAATATTAATTTATACTCTGAATTCGGTCATTTTTGGGTTAATTATAAATCGTAATCCTCAAAGTTTAAATATTTTTTATTTATAATCTAAAAAAATTTCATCTATTAATACTTTTTAAATAATTTTTAATTGTATCATTTCATAACATCTTTATATCATGTTCGAGTCAATAAAAAAATATTTTTAAAATTTTAAAAAAAATTATAAAAAATCTACTTTTTTAACTATAATATTCGTTAAATAGTTATTTTTTGTCTAAAATTAGACAAAAATCTTTTGATTGTCCAATCAATTAAAGTTAAATACGAATAACACAACTGTAGAAAAAATAGTTATTTAACAAGTATATAGGCAAAAAAATATGCATTTTTCAAAATTAAAAAATATTCAATAATATTGTATGAATTATCGTAAATATGAAATATATAACACAACACAATTGACTTGACATAAAAATATTTTTTTATTGACTCAAAGACGTCACGAAAATATTATGACACCATACAATTGAGAGCTATTTAAAGAGCATTAATGGATGAAATTATTTTTGAATTATAAATGTAAAATGTTTAATCTTTGGGGGTGAATTTATAATTAATTCAAATTTTTTTAATGGAAAAATAAACAACAATTAATATTAGGTGCGCATTAGTATGTATTTATATCTTTTAGGGTATAAATTAATATTTTTTAACTTTAAGGGTACAAATTAAAATTCAAGTGATCTTTAAGTTAAGATTAGGCCTTTGTGTAATAGATTTAGGGGAGAGAGAAGAATTAATGTTAAAGGAAGCATATTGATTGAATCCAAATATTTTATTTTGGAAAAAATTTATCTACACCCCTTCTAATTTATTATATCTTCAAAGACACCTCATTTATTATCAAAAATATCACTGACACCCCTTCTAGTTTAATTTAAACATCACTAACATCCCCTACCATTAAACTACCATTTATAACAAAAAAATACTCATCTAAAATATCAAAAATGCCCCTACATAAATCTCAAGTAATTTTTCTACATAAAATTTTATTAAAATTCGAGCTGTTAAAATTTAAAAAAAAAATCGTAAATAACAATTTTGGTAAATAATTTGTTAGTAATACTAATTTGTTATTTACGAATTCGTAAATTTTTTTAAAAAAATTCGAGGCTATTAAATTTTTTTTTTACATATTAAAATTTGAAGCGATTTAAACTCTACCCGAGTTGTTTGCGCCGATTAAAATTCTCTTTCGAGTAGATTAAAATTTATATTTTTTTACTTATTAAAATTTGTGTCAATTAAAATTTGATTTATTAAAATTTGAGTCAATTAAAATTTATATTATTTATATATTAAAATTTGTGTTGATTCAAATTCAATGCGAATTGATTAAAATTTGATTTGATTCGATTAAAAATAATTTTTAATTTGCCCAAATTTTAATACGTAAAAAAATTATAATTTTAAATTTGCTCAAATTTTAATATATAAAAAAATAAATTTTAATTAGCTTGAATCGAATTTTAATATGTAAAACAAATTAAAAAATAGAGGGGATCTCATTGAAGATATATTTATCTAGAGGGAGTCTCATTGAAGATATGTTTATCTAGAGGGAGTGTAGATGAAATTTATTCTCATAAATATAATGAACAATTTAGTAAAATTCCATTATAGTTAATATTTTTGATCTTACAGGGGGTGTCATTGAAGATTCAGAAAATAGAGAGAATATCTTTAAAAATATGGTAAACTAGAGGAGGTGTGTAAAATTTTCCCTTTTATTTTTTATTTTTTGTTTACATTGGAAGAGAAAACTAAAATCATGAAGACTTCGTCACAAAACAAATGCTAACGGTAAGTCAACATTAAGTAAGATAGAAAAACACGCTGGTCTGGCCTTTGTCATCATTAAATTCATCGAAAATTAAAGAAAAGTGCACGAGAGAACACATGTCGAAGAGAGTCAACACCAATTCATTAAGGGCACGTTTGGTAACCAGTTTTTTTTTTTTTTTTTTTTTAAAAAAAAAACAAGTTTGGAGAGTGTTTTTTTTTTTTTCCAATCTGTTTTGTAAACAACCCCTGTTTTTTAAAACACCTATTTAGGTGCTTTCAAAAACAGAAAAAAATGTAAACACGCGCGTCTCTCAACCTCTATTAATGAGGTATTGTCACTGAATTCCATTAATAGAATAAAAGCTATTCTTTTTGTTCTAAGTATAAAAAGACTTTTTTCCCCCTTTTTGGCTTCTCTCATTTGTTTCTCTCGTGCTTCTCTCATTCGGCTCTCTCTTGCGAAGCCACTGTAGGCGAAGGAAGCTCCAGCGAACGGCGAAACTCCATCAAAGGAAGCTCCAGCAATAGAAGCACTAATTTTTTAGATTTTCTACTCTTTGCATCTCCATCGATCTTTTTTTCTCTCTATCCCCTCTCTGGATTTTTTTTTAATTGAACTATTGGTGTTTGTTGTATTCATAGATCTATGTATATATACATAGATTTGTGGGTTTCAGTGGTGGGGTTGGGTTTCAGTGGTGGGATTGGGCTGTGGGTTTCGGTGGTGATTTTGGGTGGCCAGTGGAGATTTGTTTGTGTTTGTTATAGATTTGTGTTGGGTTATGGGTTTTGGTTGGATCTGCCAGTAATAAGGAGGAAGAAGACTTTCGTCTGTCAATTTCTATATCCCCATTATTATTCTTTGTAATTTTTTGGATTTGTTTTGAAGGATTAAAACCATATTAGGCTTTAAATCTTTTGATTCTTGTAATTCTTTGAATTGATGAAATAAAATTTCTTTTTATTTTTCTTTTTTTAAAAAAAAAAAAGTGGTAGGGTTGGGTTGTGGTTTTGGGTGGCCAATGGAGTTGAGTGGTGGGTTTTCGGTGGCCAGTGGGAGTTGAGTGGTGGGGTTTGGGTGGTGAATTTTTGATGTAATACCAAACAAGTTTTTTATTTTTGTTTTTACAAATTTTCAAAAATATAAAGGACTACCAAATATGTTTTATATTTTTAATTTTTATCACAAAATAAACAACACTTAAAAAAAACATAAAAACAAAAATGTTACCAAACACACCTTAAATCAAGTCAAAACATTAACAATTATAATTTTAACATTATTTTTGTGTTAATATTACATCACGAATTTTGTCATTACAATAATATTTCAAACTTAAAAAGTATAAGTGTTACATGCCTACAAATTTATGAGGTTTGGGTATAATTTACTAATAAATATATTAACAGATATCAACGATATGGATTTGAGTATTACGCGTGTACAAACTTCAAATATATGTGTGTAATATTTCAAATGTATAAGAATTCAATTGATTAAGTAATTACTTTTTCGTCTATTTTTTCTCCTAATTATAGAGTGATTAATTTTGATAATTTGGAAGGAAAATTAATTCATTTATTTTTTTATCATTCTTATTTTTCTTCCTAACTAAATATGATATTTTATCTATCCCTCCAACTTTTTCATTTTTCTATTGTACCAAACAAAGCATTACTTTTTAATTATCGAGTTATGAATGGTAAAATGAACACTACAAGATTAATACTAACAGACCACATTAATAAACAAACAATTGCTATAATTAATAAAATATATTGAATTCAAATTGATTAGCAATATACACAAATATTAATCATATGATCTAAATAGAAGTAACTCAATTTACACCCCTAAATTTGTCATTGTTGTTTAGACACACTTCTTATGGGTAAGTTTTCGATACTAAAAAAATGGTATTTCAGTATTATACCAAGATCTTTCAGTATCATACAAAAAAAAATTATAACTTCTAAGTCTAAATTACAACATCTAAGAGTCAAGTCGCTACTAGTGGTTGATTATAGAATGTTATAATTGGTCAAAAATAATTTTCAAAAGTAATTTGACTACTTTTTAGAATGTGTCACTTGACATTTATAGAATGTTGTAGACTGTTAAAATTTTTCGGAAGGATGGACTGAAATTGGACCAGGATATTGGGGTCCCGTTTAGTTTAGTTTGTGTTTTAAAAAATAATATTCAAAAATTGTTTTTAAAAAGTGCTTTAGAAAAATATTTTTAGTATTTTTTTTGTCACAAAATTTATTTAGTTATATGATTTCAAAAACAGTTATATGAAATAGAAAATATTAAAAAATATTTGGATAATATTCTAGAAAATAATGAAAACATAAATGTGGTGATAGTGGTGTTTTTTAATTCTGAAAAGATTGTTTCAAAAATACACAAAATAGTTATAACTTGTTCTCTAAATTTACTCAATTGTTATTCTCAATTTTCAAAAAATAAAAACTAAAAACAATTGGCGAAACAGTTTTTTACCAAAAATTATTTCAAAAAAATAAAAAAAACAGTTTTTAAGATGCAAATTAACCAGAATCTGGTTCTGATCTGATAAAAAAAACCCAGAATCCGGTTGAAAATTCCACACAAGTGGAGACACTTTCTATGGTCAGTACAAAGTGACACGCTACTAACTAACCATTAATAGCCGCGAGATGAATGACATAGAGATTATAATTAAATGTGGAATATTGAATACTAGTCATTACCCGTGCCTGAAGGCACGATAAAACAAAAAATTTGAGTCTTAAAAAATCTATATCCTATATTAAATAATAATTTTTCTTTCATTTATTTATTTGATTAAATCATTCAAAATTTATTTTTACCCATTATTTTTTTAAAGATATTGACAAAATTTTCTCAAAATATGAAATTCGATAAAATTTTTTAACAAAATTATGTTAAATTATAAATTAATCAAATATTAAATGGTTGAACATGTAATAGAAATGAGTGATGTGATGATTTTAAGGGGAAAATACATAGCAGTATATGAGACTTATGTGTTTTATATAGCAATATAGGGGAAAATGTACAGCAATATAGGGGATTTACAATCTGGCAGCAATATGGCAGATTGGAGAGAGAGAGAGAGAGAGAGAGAGGGGCAGAGGGTTTAATTGGCGGTGGCGTGTGTTTGGGTTCAAAATGGGCGGGATTTTTTTTTTGGGTTGAGATGCATTGCAAGCCATTGGATTGAAATGGAAGAAATGAGATGAAAATGTGGGCCTTTGAATTAAAAGTTGATTTAATCTGAGCCGTTCTTATGCTTTTCCAAATAAATTAAATTTTAAAGTAGAAAAAGATTCAAAATGAGTCCTATCTTATTAGTAAATATTTTAAATTTTATAATTAAATTTTATGTTTTATTATATTATTTGTTGAAATAAAAATAAAAATAAAAATATATATATTTTTTAAAAATCGTAATTAGTATATAATTTTAATATCTATTGGAATAAAACTAAAAAATTAAACAAATGATCTAAGTCATTCATAATAGAACATAAATTTTACAACTAAAATTCATTTTCTATTAAGTCATTTATTAAAATAAAATCAAAAATAAAAATCTATTTTTTTCTTAAAAAATTATAATTAAGATATAATTATACTATCTATTTGAATAAAACTAAAAAATTAAATAAGAGGTCAAACTATAATGAGTATAATATGTTATAACTTTAATTGGAGTAATTTGGTAGTTTAATTAAATTGTAATATATAGTATAATTGTATACTAGTTATGATTTTTTAAGAAAAATTAGATTTTTATTTTTGATTTTATTTCAATAAATGTTATGATAAAATATAAATTTTGGTTATAAAATTTAAAATATTTGAGATTTTATCTTTGATTAGAGTATTTTTGATATAAATATAATATTTTAAACTTAAGAGGTCTAAGTATTAGAAGTTTACAAATTTTAAGGGATTTAAGTGTAATTTACTGACGGACGTAAAAATGTATGTGTTGTGCGCGTACAAATTTAAGAGATTTATGTGTAATATTTTAAATATTAAGAAGTCTGAATGATTAAGAGACAAATCTCATGAGATCTGAATATAATTCTCTTTAGTAGTTAAACAAATTTATGATATCAAAATAGAATTATTTGTATCTGATATTAACTTAATACTATTATTATTTGTGTTGCATTATTAGGAAAAAAAAAATTAGATCAGTATTTTAACTCATTATTGTGAATCTCATGAAATGTAGAGTTGTCTGTCTTACGTTTGGTAATCCTGTCCTGATTGTTTCTTCTTGTCCTGTGTTAGACCAGAGAAGAGAACTAAGCATAAACGAAAAGAATCCATCAGCCTAACGTGCATTTTCTTCCACACTCCTATGCCATAGTAAGGCCTAACCCCACCCGTCATCCAGATCTTACAACTTCAGCCAATGTGCCCTCCACCTTCATAGTCATCCGTGCCAATCCACGGTCTATAACACCCACCGATTGCAAAACCATTTCCAACACCTCCACGTGTCATCTAAACATTGATCATGTATCACCTCATCACGTGGCAATATTTCGCCGCATAGGTAATTTCCTTTCTCAGTTCCTCAAAAAAAACGTAGCCTCTAAGTTTTGTGTTGACGTAGACGCGTTGGCCATCACGTGTGGGACACATGGCAGAGGTGACGCTGCTAAACCTAAACCCTGGATTTCCATCAACTTCTTTGCATAAGATAGGGAACCACCTATAAAAGGGGAAGTTGTAACAACGCTCCGTGTTGTCTTGTTTACGAAGTTTCGACAGACTTGTTTCTTCCATCGCTATATTTAAATCTCTGATCTTTCTCTGTCTTAATCTCTCCCTTTCTCTGCCGTTTGCGAAGCTTCTCTCCGGTGGAAAATGGCGGAATCAGAAGCCAATCAACCGACGGAAATCGTAAGCTCCTCTTTCAGTTCTGAAATCATCAGGCCTTCCTTCATATTAGGATTTAGTTATTGCATTTATATCTTACCTGATTGTTTCTTTCGTTTGATTTTGAATCTGTTTCTCTTGAATATTAGCATTACAAATATTCAATTAATGTTAAGTTTGTAATTGTATTGTGATTGGTCTTTGAGATTTTGTTAGGAGCTTTCGTTGACCTGCTTTTTTTTTTCAAATTGAAGGTCCAAGATAGTGAGAAGCAACTAAAGTATCTTGATTTCGTTCAAATCGCGGCGATTTACGTTGTCGTCTGCTTCTCAACCATCTACGACTATGCCAAAGAGAACTCAGGTCCGTTGAAACCCGGCGTTCAGACCGTTGAAGGCACTGTCAAAACTGTCATCGGACCGCTTTACGAGAAGTGTCACGACGTCCCTTTCGAGCTCCTCAAGTTCGTCGATCGCAAGGTTTGAATCGAACTCCACATCGCAACCGGCGCATATTACCGTTTTCGTCGTATTCTCGTGAATTCCCTGTTCCTGATTTCGTATTCACGTGACTTACAGGTGGACGAGTCGATAAACGAGTTGGATCGTCACGTGCCCTCTTTAATGAAACAGGCTTCGAGCCAAGCCATGTCTGTGGCTCAGAAGGCTCCAGAGGTGGCTCGAACCGTGGCTTCGAAAGTACAGCGCGCCGGTGTTGTCGACACGACCAAGAACATAGCGAAGACGGTGTACACAAAGTATGAGCCGACAGCCAAAGAGCTGTACACGAAGTACGAGCCGGTAGCTGAGCAGTACGCGGTGACCACGTGGCGCTCATTGAATCGGCTTCCGCTGTTTCATCAAGTGGCTCACATCGTGGTCCCAACGGCGGCGTACTGGTCGGAGAAGTACAATCAGGCCGTGACTTCTACGGCGGAGAGAGGATACACGGTGTCTTATTATCTGCCGCTGGTGCCCGTTGAGAGGATCGCCAAGGTGTTTGAGGGTGCTGAGAATGGGCCCACTGTTTCGACCAATGAGGAAGCTGCTGCCATGGCGCAGTAAAAGGAGTGTAATGGTGGTGATGAAGTGTTAAAAAAAAAAAATGATGATGGTTTTTTTTTTGGGGTGAGGTTTGGTAGGGTTTCACATCTATACTGTGTAATGTAATTTCCTTGTTTGCTTGCTTGCTTGCTTGCTTGCTTCTGTTCTTTAAGGTGATCACAACCCATTTTGTTGTTTTGGGTATTTGTTATTAGTCTATGTCTATATCACCATAACATAAATCTACTTGGGTTCTATATGACATGAAATAGAGAGAGTGCTTAGGATTATTTGATGGTTGAAGTCATGCGTGCTTTGTTCAAATTTTCCGGGTTTGTTTGGAAATTGGAGTTGTGTGCATTAAGTGGTGAATTCAGAATAGAGAATCGGTAACTAATAAATAAGGAAAATGTTATTTGGACCAAAAAATTTGATATAATTTGTTGACTTAATGACATGGTTTCATTGAAATTATTGGATTAATTCTAAATTTTAATGTTCGATGGAGCCTACAGTCAATTTAAAAGATATAATAAATTAGGTCAATAAATTAGGTATCAATAGTATTACTCAATAAACAATAAGTTGGATAAGACTCGGACTATTTTAGGCTGTTTTTTTGTGTCACACTTTAGTAATTTGATAGGACACAAACAGGGAGGAGTAATTATAACAAGGGAAATTCCATAGATCCATTTCTAAAGTGATTGTGCTTTAAAATATGATGGTGCCAAAGAGAAGTAAATCTCTTAACGAGCACAAGACAGAATTTTTTAAGAGGTGTTAGTCACAGAATTGGCTCACCTTTATGTGTGTTTGTAGTGAGACCGTTATTAAGGGATGCAGGTTAATCCTAAATAGAACATTCATGAAAATCAGGATACTTGTGCATGGTTGTAAGAGCGCAAAATTGATTAAAATTTTATCTAATGCTCATATCTTGTGTGTGACAAGTAGAAATGTGAACCAAAGAGCCTAATTCAAGATTGGTTCTCTATGATTCTTTAGATGGAATCACGGAAACTAGTTAACGCTAAATGAAGGTTCAAATCTAAAAAACGCTTATCACCTATTGCAGGGAGATTGTTAATATGTATGATTTAAATTTAAATTTACTGTCATTTATTCATATTAATAATTTCAACCCCACATTTATTTTATAACTTTAAATATTTCAATTTTGATTGTTGGAATTCTTTAGAGAGAGTTACATGTAATAACTACATATATTACACCACTTCATTATGTATATGTGTGTGTGTGTGTGTGTGTGTGTGACTGTTGCATATTCAAGCCATTTACTACCATTATATGCACCAGGAGTAATGGGAAGCAGTAGGTTAATGTCAAGTAGGATAATAGTTGGACTTTGACATACTACCATCTGGAACTTATCTTCCTTGTTCTTTCTATTTCACAGGGCAGCAGGCGTAAAAACATGTGTGGTTTACCATTTCAACCACTTGTGTCTCTCATTTCTTTATTGGTTTCCACTTCTTTCTCGGCTATGCCATTCTGTGATTCTTGCCTCCTTTCATTTGTCTCAATGCTTTTCATACCCTATGCCATTGCTTGAATTCTATATGGGATCAACAACAGAATCTATATACTTTACCTCTCTGTATGGGATAAACATACATGTAGCAAAACTTCCTATAGAATATGCCTCTTTGTTCTCAAGTTGCGAGTGAACTATCTCAGTACTTATACTTGCACCACTTTGACCATTCTGGACTTTGGTGTTGCTCAATCTATTTTTAACATACATGGGATACAAGCAGAGTTAGATTTGCTTGCATGAAAACATGCTTACAATAGGATTTCTATTGTAATGTACCTACTGGCACACAAAAGCACTATTTTTTATTTCTGGGAATTAAAATAAGCTTGTAGATAATTGTCAAAAAACATGTGATTGTATTGGAAGAAAAGACATGGGATGTGAAGCACTCATGGAAGATAATGTTAACCAATATATATAATCAGAATTTGAATTACAACTAATTACTGTAGCAAAACTATATTTAAGTATACTGTTATATGTAAAACAGTTATAAAAAATAAAATATATTCTATACATAAATAATGCACTTACTTGATTGCAGAACAACAATATGAAAATAATAACAATTCGAGTCATATCTCTGTTCTCAAGTTAAGACAGATTTGCTTTTTCTCAGTACTCAAGATTGACGAACATTTGTCTCCCAAAATACAACGAATTTCGTCTTTGTAGAAGTAGTACTTCAACCTTTAAAGATCAATGAACACAACTTATTTTTTGTACTTGAACCAAATATAAAATATAATGCAGAAAGACAGAAACAGATGCAACAGTATGCAAAAATCCTATCAAATATACTAACTTGAGTTTTTGAAATTGTATCTTCTCGATTTTTCAAAAGTTCTCTTGGCCGTTAAATGAAAGAAACAATCACATAAAATATAAATACACCAACTAAACCCTAATGTGAAGGCCAGGTATGATTTTGGAACTATAAGAGTTGCTTATAATTTTTGTGAGTTGTTTGGCTTTTGATTCCCCCATTTTGTACCATAGAAAAGCTTCGCAAAAGGCAAATAAAGGGAGAAATTAAGAGAGAGAAAGATAGAGATTTATATAGAGATCAAATAAACAACTCTAATGAAACTTCGTAAAAAAGGCAAAACGTGGCGTTGTCAATTTAGGTTAAATGAAAGGGAATCTAGGGTTTAGGTTTAGCAGCGTTACCTTGATAAGCCCTAAATTGCACATTTATCCTATCATTTGGGGCTAATTGTCATATGTGACTTAATTGTATGTGATTAATGTTATATTTAATTTTATCATTTGTCTATTTTGCTGGTAAAATAGTGAGGTTATAAAGCAAATAAGCAAACATGGAAGTGAGATAAGAAAGAAGATTGGAGATTGAAGAATTGAAGGCCACATTTGAACGTCAATTGTCTAAGTTTGGACGTGAGATTCTATATCAAAGGCAAAAATAGGTTGAGTTTCCGGTATTTGACATTCGAGCGTAATTAAAGTCACGTCCGAACGCATGTTGAACCTATTATGACGTCTAGATGTCATAAAAGCCAAGTCCAGACACGTGTTTTTACTCCCAGCCAATCAAAAAAGCATGATAACGCAAGAAGGAGATCTTTTTCCTCTTTTGTAAAGTACCGTGGGACTTTCTAAGGGAGTTTAGGGTTATATCAGAACAAAAAATTTTGTATTAAGATTAATTTGATGATTTCTTCCTTTTTCATGGCTAGCTAATCTCTTTTGCTAAGGTTAGAGGAAGTTTAATACACTTGGATATATAAATTAGAGCATATGTTCTTCATTTGAGGTTTTCTTTAATAATTCAATTATTCTTATTTTAACAAAGCTTTCTCTCTATATAATCTCTTGAAATATTATGCTATATATGTGATGAATTCTTGAAATTCCTTATGAGTTGAATAGCTAGATGTACATGTTTTGGTTGAATTGCTGGAATTTTCATTTAATTAATTAATTTGTTGGTTTTTATGAATTTGGGTGTTTGATTGTTCAATTGCTTGATTTATCATAGATTTCGGATATGGTGAATGTTTGTAATTGACATGTTTGAATTCATTTATATTAACTTTTTGATTATACATTAGAGAATTTCCTAATTAATTATTGTCAAATCTTCCAATTGGGTTCACTCCTTAGTTTATTCCCAATTGAGATTGAAAAATAGGATGAATTTGCTATCCAAGTATAATTAAAATAGTATTCAATTCCTTAGTATTTCTCCCAAATCATTTTTACTAAATAATTTTAGTTTATTTGCTCCAAGTTCCAATTACCAAATCACTCTTTCAAACATTTACATATTTTCTTTTATTAATCATTTTTAACACTCCAAAATTCTCATTTCTCTATGGATCGACCTTGGACTCTACCAAGATTTACTACTTGCTTGATAACCTATATTTGAGTTTATAATTTCAAAGGCGAAATAAGTTTTTATTATTTTTATTGATATTAATTAGTTTTTATTGTGGATCCTTTATGAGAATGAACAATTTAATTAGTTGACATTTTTGTGTTTAAATGAGAATAAAATCGAGTTTGAGAGAAGTATAAAATATATTTGATTTATTTTTATTTGTGGAAGAGATAGAGATGCATATTATATTTTTTTATTGAAGTGTTAACCTTTTTTTCTAACATTTAATAAATGTGTATGTATGAAGTAGACTGTACTTTTAGACCTAAATTCTAAATTTTATTTTTTTGACTTAATCTTTTAGAATTTTTTTTTGTTAAATTAAATTGTAATGGGCTTTAATTTTTGATCTATACTTCATTATTAAACATCAAATTTTGTAGCCTTTATATGTGTGAGGCCTAAAGCCTATACTTTTTCGGTTTTATTGTTGAGTCGGCCATGATTGTTTTGACAGATTATTTAATGGCCAACCTCCCGCCGTTGGAGCTAAGCCTCATGGGTTTGAACCTCACCCAACCCTCCCCATGTAAACACTATTCAAATAAAAATGAATAATCTCTATGGGAGGAATCGGTCTGCATATAGCCTAGCAAGTGTCGGTAAGCAAAAATTTGATGGTTTTATGGAACTAATTGTGCCATGTGGTGTAATAGGTCCTATGCTAAAGTGTTCATATATAAAGCCAACACCTCTTTCCTAAGACTAACAATGTGCCACGTGTTTTTGTACGTGAATAATTTCTATATATAAAATATTAATAAAAAATATTAGGTATATGTGTATTTAAGTTAAATATCATCTCAAATTTATCAAATTTATGTTTTTATCAATTGTATTATATTATAGAATTCAAAAAAAATTGTTTGTCTCTAATGATTTATTATTCTAACCGTCTATTAAGCTCTTTGACAGAAATAACCACAAGTGATTACTTCTGTCAAAAACTTAACAGATTGTTTGTAGAAAATACCACATAATCCAAATAAAATTCAAAAATTAAAACTCAAATGAATATTATTCCTTGGATGAGTGTGAGATGAGTGGATCCCACTGAAAAAATTGATGGGATCCACTCATTCAAGGATGATATGCATTTGGGTTACAACTTTTTAGATTTTATTTGGGTTTTGTAATATTGCTCATAAATAAATGTATTTTATAATAAATACTTATTCAAGTGTCTGATATTTTAGATATTTAAGAGTGTTAGAGGATAAAAGAGGGAAATAAATATTTTTCCAATATGTGTACATTTAGAAGTAGTATAGATTTATCCTACCTCTTTAGACATTTGCACATTTAATCATATTATAAAATTATTAATTTTTATTTGTTAAATTGATTGATTAGATAGCTTATAATATTATTATACTATTACATATAAAAAATAAAGTATAAACATATATGCGACAGTGAAATTCAACCTAATAAGTACATGTGTATAATAATTTAACATATATAAGACTTTACTTATTCATATAGATATAGAAAATTGTATGTAACTGTATTATTAATAAATTAATTTAAAAGAATTTAGAACTCTTACTAAAAAAGTCTAAAATAAGTTGAAAGTCAAATAGGAGTAAAAAACAAAAATTATATGAAAGTATATAGGTGGATATAATTGACTTTATTATAATAATTAAGGATAAAATAATAATTTAAATAATTTTCACCGATGTTGACATTTATAAATAGTATAAATAAATAAATATAGATATAGGTATAAGTAGAGATTTTTTTCATTTTAATGCTAATAATAATCTTGTAAGAGAGTTGTGGGATTTTGTTTTTTTTTTTTTAGGAGAGGCATTAATTCTCAAGGGCTCATACTCAAAATTTAAACTACAATTGGCTGTGATTAGAAATAGGAGTAGTAGTTTTGGATGCGACAATTTTATTTCTAATTTTTATACGATATGTTAATATGATACGAACTTGATCTAAATTTTGATATGGTGCATTGACTAATTCTAAAATGAATCTACCCAATAATATAAGAATAAGGGTTAATATCAAATACCAATAATTCAATTTGACAAAATAAATACCCCCGACATATATAGTATAAATTTTTTTTTATTTTTTTATTTTTGATTTATAATTTTATTAATTATTATAGCCATGAATATTTTTTTACTTAGTTTTTGCAAGCATTTAGATCGAGTAAAGTTTTATTTGTCAATAGCTTATGAATGGTTTGTTGGTTGAGAGCGAAAAAATTCTCGTTTGTAAATTTTTGTTCCTAAACTATGTGTGTCAATCTAAACACCATATTATATGTTGGGTTATTATGAAATCAAGTTAGATTAATATTGACGGATACTTCACGTACTTAAAATGATATAATTCAAATATGACGCCATATGATTCAAGTGTCGTGCTTTGTTGATTTATGGCCTTTTTTTGATACAATTGAAATTAAAAAATAAATGAAAACAAAGTAAGGAGAGGGTGACCTAACCTAACCAATGCTTCTGCCTACTAGAGAGCTGGGCAATAAGGTCAAGGCCCATTGTTTGTAAAAGGAGCCGATGACAAGCTAAGTAGCAGAACCTAATTTCATGCATCATCTATTTGTGAAGAATCGGGTAAGTTCATTTTACAGTCATTTAGATTGGGAAGGACATAAGCTCCGCACATTTCAAAGTTATCATTGTCGTATCTGTCAAATTCTAGCGTTGGTACATTTTAGTGGGTGGTAGCTCTTCGACACACGACTTTGCATTGTTATCAGTTGAACAACAGTTTTTGTTTACAATGGAACTTGAATAAATATGTTTTAACTTACCATAATGTTGGGCCTCTATGGGATCGCTTAAAAAAAAGAGGGGTTTTGCTTAGGCTCTTAGCCGAAGCAAAAAATCATAGTGCCAAAGCAAACAGTTAGTTTTGGTTGCTTCGACAATTGGCGTGAGCAAAAATTTTGAAGCAAAAAGTAGGCATTTACTTCGGCATTTTGTGTCAAAGCAAAAAATGACTATTTGCTTCGGCAATTTGGGTGGTGAGGTTAAAACATATTCTTTGGGTTTTTTTAAGTTTGCGCACTATTTTAATCTATACTATTAATAAAAGGACTTTAGCATGATAAATTTTTGTTTTATTATTTTACCCTTATAAAAAATATGAAGGCTGACAAACCCTTTTGTATTTAAATTTACAAATTATAGTTACATCCTTCTTTATTTAATATATATATCTATATTATTACTAATAATTAAAAATACCTTAGCATGAAATTTTTTTAATTTACTATTTTGTCCTTATAAAAAATATAAAAGCTGACAAGCCATTTTTTTATTTAAATATGCAAATTACCTTTACATTCCTCTATATTTAAATAACAAACTAATCTTTAACATATTTTGTAAATCTCTTTATTTTTGCAAAACTTTTAAACAATCATGACATGTTTAACATGATATATAAAAAGAAAATTATTTCTTTTTCTCAAAATACCAATATTAATACACGTCGATCACTCCATTGATACAATATCATTTCTAATGTCCACAAATTGATATATTTATATTTCCTCTTCATTTACAATCAAAATAATTTAGTAAAAAATTACTAAGCCACAAAATTAAAACAAGAAAGAAAAAAGTCAAAAAAAAAATTTATATAACCCTTACTATTTGGTATTATAAATATGAGATAATATCTAATTTAGCTACGTAATTAGATTTTTTTATGTATTTTATAAAGAATTTTAACTACCACACTATCTTTCTATAGTTAAAATATTTAAATTTCAATCATATTCTTATGTATTTGATTCTCCAAATTATCCCATAACATCTATTTACTTCTCTATTTTCTATGTATAAATATAAACAAACTATAAAAAATTTTAATTGATCACGTTTACCATTAAAAATATATACATAATTATAATTTTCAATAAAGTGTTCAAAACCTCCATCAATAGATTATTACTCTTTCAAATATAAAGAAAACATTATGTCTATCTATGTATTTTTTTCATCTATACTACTAATAAAAGTATTTTAAATACCACACTATCATTTCATAGTTAAATATCTAAATTATCATCATATTTTTATGTGTTTAAATCTGAAAATTACCCATAACATCTCTTTTAATTCTCTATTTTTTATGTATAAATATCAGTATACGTGAAACTTTTTAATTAACTATATTACCCTTAAAAAATATATGCATCATTATAGGTGTCAATAAAATATTTAAAAAATATTCAAAATTTTCATCAATCTAATATTACCCATTTCAAATATAAAGATAACATTATTCTTACATATGTATAATTTTTTCATCCAAAATTTCAACAATTCATTTTTAAGATAAAAAAAATCTTTCATGTAGTTTTTTTATAAATAATTTATGTTAAATAAACATAACACTTCAATTACAGTAAACTTTCCATGTTTTAATAAGAGTTTATATAAAAAAATAGATTATAGTGCATTTTTAAGTAAAACTTGATTTTAAAATTTTATATTCTTTTAAAATATATATTATATGAGTAATATATTATATTTTAGGATTAATAACACTTGTAGTCCCTAAAGTATGTATATTTTAACAATTGGGTCCCTAAACTATTTAATTATTGCTTAAATGATCCATATACATTTGGGTTTCATTTGGGTTATGTAGTATTTTTCTTTATTTATTTGAGTGACTTTTAATGTCTCACTATCCATTAAATTATCTATATGTAACCTCTCAGCTTCTGCAACCCTTTCTCTTCCTTAGAGCATCTCTACAGTCACCAAGTTACTGATGCAATTTGGTACTGTAATTATAATAGTTGTAAATGTAATGGCAGCAATTTCAACTCCTCTTATTTTTTTCATGCTCTCTTTTCTATTTTGATCACAAACAAAAAAACTCTATAAACACATCAATTTTTTTTGTGCGTTAATATTTGAGTCTACAAATGCTTGTTGGATTGAAGAACTATTGGAATCATGTAAGTACTAAAATCTTTATTGTGAGTGTCACGCCCCATCCCAATCTCCTAAAGATGAGAGACACGACTAGGTTTTTGTTACACCTGTTTACGTATATATAATCTAAATTAATAAAACACTAATAATTCCACAGGTGCAATAACACCACCCTTCACCTTAGGCGTTAAGTATGATGGTAAAAACCTATCTCATAACCTGTACCATATATAAAACACATGTACCAATTATTTATTTCCCAGGTTATAGATATACAAAATCTCACACCCACATAGTATGTTTGTTGAATCTGTTTACAAATATATGCTAATAGCTTGTCATAATAATCTCTTACAAATATAATATACAACTCAGCTATTAGTCATACAGACACTCAACCGGAGTGATATCACACTAATGTTGCACAAGACTCAATTGATTGACCAGTGGACTATCTGCATCTTCCTCTATAATACATGAAAAGGAGAAGCTATATGGGTATTAGCTAAACCATGCGTTCAGTGAGAATACATGTTGTGATATGAAATGGAAATGATAGTATTACACTGAAATAGGTAGATAATATGTAGATACACGTATCAAACAACATCATTAATCCAATTCTAACGAATTTACAAGCCACATCACATCCATATTACCCTCATTGGGTAATCGATCCCACATGGATCTGTGTCTTTCCAAACTTTCGAGAACACCACAGTGCTATCACACTACTGCACGCCCAATGATCAGGCATCGACGCCCCCTATCCAAACAGTGCGCCACATTCCACAATACACAATACACAGTACACAAAACATCATTCAATCACATAAGTACGTAACACATAATCTTGGAGAATTGCTATTAAATTTTATCATTTACATCATCTTATAAAAACATTTCCAAAAAATATAAAGAAAAATACACCCACATCAAATGTACAAATGTCACGACCCTTCAGTCCTATCAATGGATCCTTTCGGTTCTGTTACCATATTTGTTCTACCACACCGACTGTCTCACCTATTCCACCTAACATATTTGTAATTACAACATCAATATGTTTATCACATTAATAGTTAATTATGCACTAA
>CAUOFW020005885.1:0-25755 GCA_963454935.2 Ilex paraguariensis
AACAAAAGGAAAGTAGCGGCAAGCACCCAAATTAAAGCCAAGTAGAGATAGAGCAAAAAACCACATAGAGGAGGAGCCCAGGCAAACACAAGCAGAACATAAATCTAACAGAAGTGAAAACCAACATCTTCATATATACAACATCAATCCAAACCAAAGCAAGTTGCCACAAGAGTCTATCAAATGAAAAAACTGGTGTATATTGTGCTACTCCAAAATCCTATGTATAGTTTCTTGGCGGTTATATGCTTAATTCATATTTCCATATTACTTGGGTTGGATGCCATCATTTTTTCCTTGATGTTTGTTTTGTATGAGAATGTTTGTGCACCAAGCGTTCATTGCTTAATTGAGCCGACACAAATGGAATTAAAGAAATGCATCCACTCTTTCTCTCTATCTTTGTCCTACTTATTGTTTAACTAAGTTTGATTTGTTTATTTTTGTTCAAACTTTTTACTATGTTGTGGGGGTTTTGTTATACAAATTATTTTAATCATGGATTTATTTTAGAGTGTGCTATAATGCTATTAGGACATCACTTGCAGGCAAAGGAGGTGCTTTAATCAAATTGGCCACATGGAAGATTCTCACCCTTGTTGAATACAAATGTGTTTCGGAAGTGATGGATTCATAGCAATTGGTGGCTTAAAATAATCAATTATTATATGATCAAATCATTATACATGACCTGAAACTTTGACATTGAGTTTACATGTAATACAATGCTGAAGTAAATAAAAAGTGTAAAGTTTCTATGCTTAAGGCAACACTATGCCACTTTCAATCAGATGTAGATTTGGAAGCCAATATCATAGATAGTGATGATACTATGTGTTCATTCTCTTTCTCCTACAAATTAATGTTTGCCTGTTATGGGTCAAGTCCGAGGGCCCAACTGACGTTGTAAGCCCAGTTTAAATCAAGAGTCCAACTTATAAAGATCCAGTATCCATTCCAAAAGGGTCCACGCCTAGTCAAGCTTGCCAAGAGAGTAAGCAGAATTATCCAAGAGCCTTATTCTTGCCGCCTAGGAAAGAGTCAACACCCACCTCATCCTTTGACTGAATCTCATGGAAAATACCGTAACTACCTCGCCCGTTGAGAAGAGATTGTCAACTCCACCAGAATAGCCACTTATTTACTAATAACTCGCCCCAATCTGTTATGGGGCGACTATAAATTGTAAGCCCCACTAAAACTTGAGGGCAAATTATACTTAGTCGGGCACAACTCCCCCATCTCTCTCATCTTGTAACTCTCTGCTCTCTCTACATACTTGAAGTAATAAAACTCTCTGGCAACCTAGTCATTCAAAATGGACGTAGGTCACGTAACCGAACCACTATAAATCCTAGTGTTTCTATCTCTCCCTACTTTACTACTGCATTTATTACTGTTTATTTGATAGGTGGTGTGCAAACCAATTTGTGTATCATCAGTTTGGCACCGTCTGTGGGAACAACAGAATTCTCACCTAAGTACATCTCTTGCTATACCTATGACGATCACCACCAGATCCATGAATCAACTTAAAGATAATCCACCACGAGAGGAGGAGGTAGTTTCTTCACCAACCAATCCTATTCCAAATGCAGAGCAAATGCTAGAGACAATGCAACAGCTCGTAGCCCAAAATCAGCAAATCCTGCAACTGATACTCGTTGGACAACAAGGAGGAGCAAAGCCCGGAGGACCTCAAGCTAGAGGAGCTCTACGCCCTGGGCATTAAGGAGTTCCCCACTTGGGCACCCCACACAGTGGAGCCCACTATGAGGGGACCTCGACCTCCTCCTCAAGCTCCTTCTTCTCATGATGGAAATCCACATTTTCAAGAGGATAACGGCAAAAACTAAAGTGTGAAGCATGGGAACCATTTCCACAACAATTTCAAAGGAGTTCCCAACCACTAGGACGAAAAAATCAAAGAAGTGTAGAATCATCTAGGCGACGTCTTCAATGCTATGAAGGCACAAGGACTCAAAACCATCGATTACCTATTATGGCGAATTGACACACCCTTCATACCAGATGTGGCGAATTATCGACTTCCCCAAAAGTTCAAAATGCCATCTATAGAAACTTTCGACGGTATAAAAGACTCACTTGATCATCTCGAAACCTACAAGACCTTAATGCAGCTGCACAACGTCCCCGACGAAATTATGTGTAGGGTATTCCCAACTAACTTGAAGGGATTAGCACGACAATGGTTCACCAAACTCACGCCGTCTTCCATAGGCTCCTTCACCGTACTAAACAGGTCCTTTGTGGTATAGTTCGTTTCTAGACACAGAAGCCTGCCAGCCATCTACACAGCATAAAACAGGATCGAGACAATCGGGCCTCATCCATCTAGCACTACTGTCTCGTTGCCGCAACACTCCCGCACTTAACACCTAACACAAATAAGGCTTGTCTGCGCTCCTAACACTAAGGATATGGAACCTGCTCCTGGGTACTAGCGCCCCTCTTGTGTCCCCAACGAGCACATCAGCCTCTCTTGTGTGCCCAACTAGTGCAACAATCCCTCCTATGCGCCCAGCCACGCAACAACCCTTCTTGTACTGCGCAACAACCTCTCAGGCACCCAGCATCTCTTAGGCACCTAACACCTCTAAGGCGCCCAGCCTTTCCTGTGCGCCCAATCAGTGCAGCAGCCCTTCCTGTGCGCCCAACTAGCACAGCGCAGTAGCCCCTCTTGCGTAGCACAACAGCCCCTCCTACAGTGCAGCAGCCCCTCATGTGTAGCACAGTAGCCCCTCTTGTGCAGCACAATAGCCCCTCCTACACGCCCAGCCAATGCAGCAACCCTTCCTGTGCTGTACAGCAGCCTCTCAAGTGCCCAAAACCTCTCAGGCACCAAGCCAAGCGCCCAACATCTCTCAAGCGTCCAACCAGGCGCCCAACACCTCTTAAGCGCCTAGCCCAGGCGCCCAACATCTCTCAGGCGCTCAACCAGGTGCCCAGCACCTGTTAGGCGCCTAGCACTTCTCAAGCGCATGCGCCCAGCACCTCTCAAGCGCATGTGCCCAGCACCTCTCAGGCGACCACCCCATAGCGCCCAGTTCCCCAACACCTCCCTCTCCTCTCCAAGTTCCAAATATAAAATGAAGAAGGTCTTAAGAAGTCCTCCAAAGGTGTAATATAACAAGAATGAAGGGAGTTGTCAATCAAAAGGAGCCTCCATGAAATTCAAGTTCAAGAAGAGTTGATCCCTATTTTGACCATAACTTTTGCTCCGTTACTCCAAACGGGGCTTATTATATATCAAATTGAAGCTCTTCATGAGTCTTACAAGACTCAAAGCCTTTGGCTATTATAGGCGCTGTTAAAAGCCCCAAAAAGGCCTATAAACATATGTTTTGACCTCCCAAAATTTTTCCAGTTGTTTTTCCATGCTCGTCCATGGGAGCTCGCCAATGAAGCTCGCCCATGCTCGCCCTACAAGACTCACTGTCTTTGGTTTGTGACAGACACTGTTAAAAGCCCAGAAAAGGCTTAGAAACATATGTTTGGGCCTTCTGAAGTCTTTCCAATTGTGCATTCAGTCGAAATTCAAATTCAACCGAATGCCCTCCTATCCAAGTATCATTGGACACAGGGAATTGGGGGCAAATGATGGGTCAAGCCCAAGGGCACAACCCACGTTGTAAGCCCAGTTTAAATCAATAGCCCAACTTATAAAGATCCAGTATCCAGTCCAAAGGGGTCCACACCTAGTCAAGCTTGCCAAGGGAGTAAGCAAGGTCATCCAAGATCCTCATCCTCACCGCCTTGAAAAGAGTCAACACCCACCTCATCCTTTGACCGAACCTCATGGAGAACACCGTAACTACCTCGCCCATTGAGAAGAAGAGATTGTCAGCTCCACCAGAATAGTCACTTAGCTACTAATAACTCGCCTTAATCTATTATGGGGTGACTATAAATTGTAAGTGTAAAACCTGGTAAATTTAAACTTTTATAAATAAGGGCAAAACGGTAATTTTGTTACTATAGTATGGGTTGAAAACCTGAATTTTTCTAAATCTTGGGTGAAAAAATGGACCTCACCGCTGGATTCATCTTGCAAAATCTAGTTACCACGTTAAATTTCATCGAATTTTGAGATAGTCGAATTTGTTTTATTTTTTTTTCGTATTTTACAAGGCAGTCGAGTCTCGGGTGACCCAAAAACAGGATTTTCAATAAAATTTTAAAATTTAGAAAATAATTAAAGATAAATTAAAATAAAATTAATTTGAACTTGAACTTGAACTTGAACCGGGACGAAATTTAATCGTTTCGGGATAAAAACAGACCTGAAAACAAAAAGGGTTGTGTGGCGCATTGTGGGCCAAGTATTCTAAAACTATAAATAGGGGGAAATCTGACTTTTTGGCCCATTTTTTTATCAGCCGGTTAGCCGTTAGAGAAGAGAGGGAAAAGAGAGAATTTCTCCACATTCTCTCTAAGATCTACGACTCCACGGGCTTTAGATTCACTCAGGCCAAGAGAAAAAGTTGCTCTCCTTGCCAAGGGCTACGCGACCACACCAAAAATGACGGGTTTCATCGAAGGTTGAAAAATGAGATTTTGGGAAAGTGAGGATTCAAGATTATTTTGGATTCTTGGAGCTTCCCAACATCGTTTTATGCTTCAAGAGGTAGGGGTTTTCCTACTTTGGTTCATTTCCCACTTATAGTGTTATATAAAATGTGTGGGTTAAAAGGAATATGTATTTCACTCACTTATGCATATGACATGGGTGAAATGAGTATAAAAAAGGAGTATGTAAATGGGTTAGAATAGATTTTCTTAACTTGAAATTGTTATGTGGTAATTACTTGATTGATAATTCCATGGAAAAGTGATTTTATGGGCATGCTTTATGTTTAAATGTTATGCCTTGTGAATGATGTGAGAAATATTGTGACTTGATGGTATTTTGCATAGAATGCCTAAGTGGAATTTAAGTTGTTATGGCATGGATTATGTGTAACAAGCTTGTGAATTGTTGATATTGGTGATTATATGCACGTGATATAAATTACCTTGACACATGTTGAGATGTGTGGGTTAAGTTGGCTCATTGACATTCATTACATTGAGCATGATGTTGGTAGTGTAATGATCCATTACATTGCATATGCACGGAGAACACATCGTATTTCATAGGTGTGAGTGCATGGTTTAGGTCAAACACCATCCTCGGTGGATGACAAGTGGGCTCGGTACCGTTGAACCAAGATTCAACAGAGTTCCACGGTTGCATAGAAAAGAAAACTTATGTCGGGTATATCAAGAAGGGCTAGACACGTCATCGGGTGCAAGGCCCGACTACTAGTTCATACACTCCGTCGGTGCAGTCCAAAAAGTGTAGAAAGGCGTACGGAGCCGGCGGTGAGATTCCAAAATCCGTTACCTAACATCCACAATGATTTGGTTTTACAAATGCATCATTTTTATTTTAAACAATCATTGGATGCATTTTTCGTCAATTGACGGATTCATTACACATGCACATTGCATTGTGTAGTGGGAGTCGGTGAAGGCTCGGGGGTTAAATTGCATGAGTGGGTCTCATTTCATATCATGACATGACATGTTGATTCCAACATTGATTTGCATAAATATTGGTTGGAATGATTGTTGTTGAAAAATGTTGTATATAAACATTACATATGCACTTAGGTTGGGGAGTAGCCTCCGTAGGAAATATTCTACTAGGCATTGGCTCACCCTATACTGGAACACATTTTAGGTGCGGGGTTCGTACCAGTGGAGGACTCACATTCGAGGCCTCAAAGATGAAGAAAAGTCGATTTGTGGCTTTTGGAAATAAGTTTTGTAAAAACTTTCGTTTAAAACCCTCTTGGAATGTAAATGTATAAAATGTGTTGTATTAGATGTTGTATATATTAGATTATATGTGAAAAACATGATTTAATATGTTTTAGATGAAAAATGTAGGTTTTGGAATGGGTTAAAATCGACAACAGGTGAATTGGGCAAAACTGGACAAAGTGTACCGGTACTGCGTACCGGTACTGTCTGTCCAGAAGGCAAACCGTACCGGTGCACAGTACCAGTACTGTCTCCTAAAATCTGAAAATTTTAAATTATTTTGCCATACTTTTGGGTTTTGTTTTCCTTGGTTCTAATGATACAAATGAACATTAAATAAGGTATATTGGACCTTGGTCGGATTAAATGATTAAAGGAACAAGGGTAATACGTGTGAATTAAAATTTCAGATAATAAAATAATAATAGCGTGATGTCGGATCAAGCGACACTCACGGGCAATTCCGCGGGTTAACGGGTTAAATAATGACTCCCGGTTTTAGGGGCGTCATAGTAAGCCTCGCCAACACTTGGGGAGCAGATCATAATCAGTCGGACACAACTCTCCCATCTCTCTCATTTTGTAACTCTCTGTTCTCCCTACATACTTGAAGTAATAAAACTCCCTGATGATCCTAACCATTCAAAGTGGACGTAAGTTACGTGACCGAACCACTATAAATTTCTGTGTTTCTACCTCTCCTTACTTTAGTACTGCATTTATTACTGTTTACTTGACAGATGATGTGCAAATCAATTTGTGCATCATCAGTCTGAGATTGTTTTAAAGTAATAATTGAATTCTAATATAAGAAGTTTTGCCACTAGGGACATAAATGGAGCCATTTGGTTTGGTCCCAACCCTTGGATTAAAATTTTTAATCTTTTTTTAAATTGCAGTTAGAATTATAGGTATTGTATTAATATCGTAATTGTCATTTTATTAACTACTTCACTTTTTGTATCTATAGTGGGATCTCTTATCCTTTGTTGTTGTAGGTTTTTTTTCCTATCTTTCAATGATATCATATTTTTTTGTTATGGCCAAGGCTTTGGCTAGTGAAAATTATGCAAGAACATTATTTGCAGATAGATTTACATATTGAGAGAAACTATAGTTACCTATGAAGTAATCTAAGTAACTGTCAATGTTATAGGAAATTTTTTGAACTGACAATTCTTATATAGACCAAACATTACTAAGTTTTTCTTATCGACAATTTTAGCAAAATGAACAATATGAAAAAAAAAATGAAGTATATATTTACAACTTAATTAATGTTGAGCAAAGACTAAATCAACTCATAATGGGTAGTCCAACATCAACTTTTACACTTTTTTGGATGTCCCTCTAATATTTTTCAACAATTAGGAGGTGGAGTTGAGACCCTAGACGTTAACATGGCTTAGGAGGTTGTCAATGGAGCCACGACGTTTGTTGGAGCATTTCTAATCATGACTCAAATTTTTACTCAAGTTTGAGTACAAAGTTTGATTTGATACAAAGTGCTCCAATGGACAAATTCAAATTTAAAGAAGGAGAAACTCAAATTTAAATGAGGGCAAATCCAAATTTAAAAGAAATAAAGATGAACATTAGATCTTTAAAAAAAGTTGAAATCTTACCATTAAAGATTTGGATAAAAATTTGAGTCTCTCTTGATTTGGTATAAGTTTGAGTCAACAGCTAGAGCAAATTTTTTAGGTTTTTTTTCTCAAATTTAAATTTGAGTTTAAATTTGAGTTAGGGTTGAAGATGCTCTTATATTGACTATGCCCATACTACTTTTAGAATTCAAAAGAAGAACTGGACCATTTCATTGTCATTGATGATCAGTTTAATATTTGACATTTTATTATAACTTGAAATCAAAGCCTTTACATAGTACTCTCTCTTTCTCTCTCTCTCTCTCTCTCTTTATGTGTGTGTGTTTGTATAAGTTCTGAGTTGAGATCTCCACTTCTATTGTTAGACCATAAGCTATTCTAAAAGCTTAACTTATTAGAGAGTGGTGTAATATAAGTATTTATGTAATACTCCCTCTCACGTGTGACCCTTCTTGATGGTGTTCCAGGAGACTCTTTGTGATTTGAACATAGAATTTCTAGATTTGAAAGCTTTTACAGGTGATATAACATAAGTGTTGGTCTTATACCTTTATTATCAGACCAAGGAGTTATTTTTTTCCAAGACATTAGAATATATAGAGGTTCATTTGAAGAAAAGACACTCTGCCATACCTAAGCTTATGTTCATCCTTGTATTTGATATTTTCGTTTTGCTCAATGTGGAGTGTTGGTTTACTTTTGCAGTGCTCCTCAATGACCATTACGTCATACAGTAAGTATTCCCAGTCTATTCATTCAGCTAAAAAATCATAAATTTAGTTTGTTGCGACAAATACATAACTTAAACCTGGAGATTTTATCTAAATAGTCTCGGTGAATCACTATTATTTACGAGGCTACTGGCCAAGGTAAACATTTGACAACACTCCTCTATCTTCAACTAGTTTACTTGAGCTTTTTTTACATTTTATTGTGTGTATGCTCTCGTGGGTGTGAATTTGTTGTGTAAAGTGTACATAAAGGGACAACGAAAAAAAGACTATTGAGACTTTGTAGTCATTGACTGAAAAAAAAAAAGAAAAAAGATTCTGTGTTCCATAAAATCTAATTCTTAAAAAAGAAACATAAGTAGGAAAAAAAATTAATAATATGATATCACATAGGTATAAAAGCTTATTACCGTAAAACCCATTTTAGTTGGATTTGCCTACGCCATAAATTTTTTGAAAATCAAATACTAAATCTTGTTATAATTTACTAACATCTTTTCAACATATCTTGTGAGGGATTATCCATTATCAATTAGAAGCCATGGAGGATTGATCAAACAATACAGTAAGAAATTTTCTCCTTCTAGCTTTATGTAGTCTTCCACGAGTCTTTTTATAAAACAATAGAGACAAGGAAAAAGGAAGGTAAGAGTGAGATGGATTATTTCCTAATAATCCAGTAATATTTCAACTTCATTATTCTTGGTATGTTCCAAACTTTTGATTAAAAATATATTTTCTAATTATTAAATCAATTATAAATAATAACATATACTCATAATAGTTCATGTGCAATGCACGTTTGCATAAACTAGTAATATATATGTGTGTGTATATATGTATAGTATTTTCATGGTGTGTATTATTTTATAGGAGTTTTACAATAGGAATAATGTATATATAAACCATTATAAAGATTCATAACTTTTGACATAGCTTATAGTTCACGATTTACTAGTAGGTCTATTAGTTTCTTTCGTCGCTCTCCGTCTATGTGAAAGGGTGGGAAAAGTTTAGATAATAGTGGGCTCAGAATTTGGGAAGGGTTTTTGTGTTTCGGATTGACCTACGAGATCCCAAACGCAGCACCATTTTGGCATTTGTTTGATTTACTATAAAATTTTTTAGAACGTCACAGTTTTCTTTGAATAACACCGTGTGTTGTTCTCCAAGAATTGCAGATGAGCCGGACCCCCACGGGACCTATAAAAACCTCAGTGGTGCTCTGTTTCAGTAGACCCTACAAAACCCTTAGTCAAAGTTATATATTTTTTTATGATAAATTTCATTGTAACTGTCTGGTTTCTGAAATATTATTGCAAATCCCTGTAGTTTATATACACATCCTTGTACTTTATATACACGTTTCACAAACTATTTTTGTCGTTACTGATAAACAAAAAATGTGTGATAGGATGACTTATTCTTTTATGAGTTGCCAAATTTTTCCTTGATCATATAAAACAAGCTTAAAGTAGTAGGAAACATCATTTTAATATTAATTTAATTAAATTAAATGTTAATTGGATTAAACAAAATGTTTCCTATAAAAAAAGGATTAAACAAAATGTTAATTTAGTGTTAATTTTAAAAAATAATATTGATTTGATAAAACTAAATATTAAATTCAAAAAATTGATTGTTAATTTTATAAAATTGAATGATCATTTGGTATTGAATCAATGAAATTGAATGTTAATTTGAAATTCAATCAAAAAAAAATAATGTGTGAAAAAAAATAATAATTTTAGTTTGATAATTGGATGTTAAATTGATGAAATTAAATATTAATTTGGGGTTAATTTAATGAAATTAAATTTTAAATTTAATGAAATTGAATATTGATTTGGTGTTAATTTTATAAAATTGAATATTGACTAGGATGGGTGACCCCCTGAGAAGTTCTCATGTTGCACCTCTTTAAAAAAAATAAAAATTAATGAGATTGAATGTCAGTTTGCTAAAATAAAATGATAATTTTATAAAATTTATGATCAATTTCACGCTAATTTGATAAAATATTGTATTAATTTGATGTAATTTAATGTTAATTTGATAAAATTTGATTAACTTAAGGTAGTTAATTTGATAAATTTTAATATTAATTGGATAAAATTTATTATTAATCAAATAAAATTAAAGGTCAATTTGATAAAATTATAAATTAAAATTATATTAATTTGATGCAATTATGTTAATAATGGTAATATGCGAAATAAACATTTAAATTTCACCAATAAAAAAAAATTGTGACCATGGTTAGGTTAGGTCATAACATAGGATAAATTAAAAAAATAAAATAAAAATATAAGGGTAAAATTGAATAAATCTCCTGTAAAATTAGAGTTCTAGAAAGGATAATTAAGTAAAATCACGGGACAAAAATTGATAGGAGTATTCAATGATACTTAAAGAACTGGAGGGTATGTGTGTGAAGTATGACTTAAATCCGAGGGGTATTAATGAAATTTATCCTGTTTTCCACTGGCCCCACAGAGTTGGGATCGTCTCAATCTGAAACGTTTCTAATTTTTCCCAATTCCAGTGAGTGATCATTTATATCGAATCAGGGATTAGACGCACATGTGGGGCCCAAATGATGATTAGGGAGGTACTCAAAATGTGAAAAAATGGAGAAAGTTGAAATGCAGAGGATCCGAATACATCGCCACAAGATCTGAATTTTTTTTTGGGTAAATTATATTCGACCTCTGAATTTTGTCACTAAAACATAGGGGTGCAATTTGGGTTGGACAACCCGAGTCTAACCCGAAAAAATTAGAACTTAAACAAGAGTTTTTTAATACTTGAGTCAAAAAATTTTAATCTGAATTTAATTTGGGTTGGACTCAGGTTAAGGCCTCGTAAATCCGAACACGACAAATTAAAAAAAAATTATATATATATAACGAGCATTAGCACTGATTTTTTATTTTTGTTATTTCATTCTCCGTCTCTCTCGTTATCTTTGCCTCTCTCATTCTCTTAGCCTCTATCGTTAAAAACTTGGTTGAAATTATTGGTTGTTAATTTAAGTGAATATTGTGTAATATATGTATTAAATTTAGAACAACAATTCTATTTTGAGCTCTACCTGAATTGAACCCGTAAAGTAACTCAAAATCAGCCCGAAATTATCAACCCGAACCCGTCTGAATTAAACTCGGGCAATGTTCAGGTTGAGTTCCCTAATCTGAGGTAGGGTGAGGAGTTAGGATTATGATTGCAGATTATATAGGTAGAGTTAGATTAGAATTGATTGTCCAACACATAGATCCCCTCATATATGACATATTATATTGACACCTCTCAAAGTTTGTACGTACAATTAAAATCCATTTGAAACGCCGTCAAAATTTGATGATGTCATCATTTTTAAAATTTTAATTCCAACTCTACTCCTATGCCCTTTACGGCGCTCCACCACCAGGCCAACCATACGCCGCCCTCACCACTGACTCATGTTTATTTTGAGCCCAAACATAATCACCAAATTAGAGCCACCACTCTGTCAAATGCATAACCACCACCATCCCCCAAAAATGACCACACTGCCACCACCACCCATTACCACTTGCAATAAACCCACTATGCCCCAACATAGTCATGTTGCCACCACCACCACAAACCACCAAAAATTGCAGCCCACTGCCACCACCACAAATCACAAAAAACTTGCAACCCACTTTCACCACCACCGATAAGGCCATAACCACTACAAACCCAATGTGCCCCCACACCACTTGCACTGCCACCACCAGATCTTTGTTGATTGGCTGACCGATACAAGAATTCCAAAAATCGCAACACACTGCCACCACTACCCATATCCAACCATTACAAACTATTGTGCCCAACACTCACACACAGATTAATTGCAATGGCACAACCACACCAAAACCCCAAAATCACTACTCAACTATGTGCGGTTGAGTGTGTGAGAAGATCACGAAAGAGAGGAGCATATGAGAGGAAGAAGATGAGAAGCGCGTGGGTTTCATCGGGAGTTGGCAGCGAGTTAGGGTTGGGGTTGGCACTTGGGGGTGTTGGTGTGGGTGGGTGGATGGGGGATGGTGGGTTGAATCACTGGTAGAGTTAATAGTATGGTCGAAGGCAAGTGGGTGGGTATGGTGGTCAGCCGGAGTTGGGACAAGCCACAGGGTGGGTTTCATTTGGTGTTGGCAGCAAGGTAGGGTTGGGGTAGGCACTTGAGGGCGTTGGGGTTAGAGGATGGTGGGTTGCGTCACTGGTGGAGTTCATAGCGTGGTCGGAGGCAGGTGGGTGGGCATGGTGGTGAGCCGGAGTTAGGACAGTGGCTTTGAGGAAGATGAAGTGGTGGTGGGGTTATTTATGAGTTTGAGGTTGTTTGGATATGGATTGTGACAATTCTATGGTTGGAATAAGTTGTCCAAGATAAAGTTTATTTGGGTTATTGGTAAGGGTTAATTAGTTTTTTCATTTGTTCTGTTTGCGCCATTTGGAAACCGTTGTTGTGAAGGGTGTTAGTATAAATTACCATACCTGAGGGGGTCTAGGTGTATTAGTGACAAATCTCAGGGGTCTAAATGCAATTTACCCTTTTTGTTTTTTTTTTTGATCAACAAAAAATCTCAGTTAACGTTTTGCAACTTATGTCCTGACTCCCGAATGTGGCTCGATCCCAAGGTGTATTTGTAAATGAGATTGAAACCCTCCTCTGGGCAAGAACATCGAGTGCCAGTCCACCGGAGGAAACTACCGTCGACGACGTTCCTTTCTTTCCGTGCCGGTAAAATCACCGGACAAATGTTGCCAGATTCCTCCACCTCTGCCACCGCTACTACGACTATCCTCCTCCGCCGCGCTTTCATTTGCTTGGTCTTCGTCGCTACTATGTCTCTGTCTTGCTTTATTCTCATCAGAGGCTACGAATCGATTGGGCTTCGTATTCCCAACTCATTCGGCACCTCGTCTCGCCTCCATCTCGTCCCCTCTGCGGTTGATGATTTTCCACAGGTGAGTTTGAGTTCAAGTTTTTCTGTCTTTTTAGCGTTTCTGTGGTGTCGATAGCCTAGTTCAATGAGTATGTTTTTCAATAAATTTCAATTACATTTCCTTTCGGTTCAGTACAAGGTTTTTATACCTATCTCTTAATGCAAACAAAAGTGACTGCAACAAGCTTTAATTTTTTCCTCCTAATCAACAAAAATAATCGATTAAAAGTTAGAGACACAAATAAAAGTTAAATATCTGGATATTTTTGTCAAAATCTAGATATCAGTTTAATTTAAATATCCAGATATTTAATTTTATCAAGCGCGACAAAAGCCAAAAACCAATATAACTATAAAACAGAAAATAACAAAAAGGGAATTAACTACAGTCATTTGCAAAACTGAGAGGCAAATTAATCATTTAAAATTGAATTTCTATGAGTATCCATATTTTGAAAGTGTTTAATATTTAATTCTTTATCAATAGAAATGAAAGTGTCTTTGGCTAGATATACAATTAAGTTGCAGAATTACAATCTGTAATTTAATAATTTATTTGATGCGCTATATTCCAAGCATTATCCTAAAGATCTAGAAATGGGAAAGGCATTAACGAAAAATTCATGAAGATAGCATTGCAATATCATTAATATATCTAACTGAAACACAGTAATCAACATTCATAGAAAATAGAGTCAGCCAGTCGCAGAAAAATTAGGCGATTATAAGACAGGTCATGTTCAAATTAAGACATAAACCGTAAATGTGCAAATCAAGGTCAATAGCAGAAAGTCCTTACGCAATAAAAAATATTAAATATACAGTTACAAGTCTAACTCATATATATTTTTGTGGGTGTTTGTGTAATTTTCTGAAAGAATTTCGGGGTGGGCTAGGAATCCCTAAGTCCCTTTGGTGTTTGCCTAAAAATTATAAGGCAGCTCTGGCTAACAATTTTTTATTTTTAAGCAGGTTTTGTTTTTTGGAGTTTTCTATTTTTTTTTTGTTTTTTCTTTGTCTGAGATTGCTATATTTCTTCGAGCTTTATCACATGTAAATTAATATTTATTTTTTTTTGTTTGACGGTCAAGAGTGTCTGGGCCAACTTACGCGCATCTCGACTAATCTCCTCTCCGGTCACGTCAAAGACAAGCTATCCATGGCAAAACTATGATATTCATGGAATAGTTAATATACATATGAATATGTATAAATGCATCATTTACATATTAAAGATGCATAGAGATTACTTTTGCAAATGGTAATTTGCACTAAATTTTTGATAAAATTGCTTTTGTGCTTAGGAAAAGTTATTTAAAAGAAGTATATCATATTATGCCTTTATGATGAAGGTCACCAAATTATTCAAACTATAATTAAAGTTTAGATATCTATCCGGTCCTTCTCCGTTAACACTCTAACATGGCCAAACCTGTCAGAATAATATGACCCGTTTAGTGCATTCATGTGTGTGTTGTTGGGATTTTTTTTTCAGTATTTTCCATAAAGCTGTCTCTCTCTTGCTTTTCTAATTTTCTATACACATTTTTTTTATGAAGGGGATTTGAACCATTGACTTTAAGAAGATAAAACTTTCACAAGGTTATTATTGTGGCATATTATATGGCCCTAGAATTTGTTTGGTGATGACTAATTGGCCTTCTATAAGGAGTCCATTGCATTGGTCAAACTTTTGTATTAATGATATTTTGGCTCAAAATGTTTTGGGCTTAAAATTGTGAGGTTGCGATCTTGAATTGGAAGACAATTACTAGCTACTTTATGTAAATAATTTCAAAGGTTGTCTCCACCCAACTCTTCTCTTTCGATGTTGTCAATTAACGGGTAATGACATTGGTTGTAACGATTGTTGTTGAAAGGGTAAATCTCATAAATGTCCTTTGAACTATGACCTTTGTTTTAATTTATCCCCTAAACCTTCAATTGTCTCAATTTGTCCCTTGAACTATGTCATTTGGGTTTAATCGGCCACTTTCGTTAATATACCCATTAAATTAGACAGATTAAGGATTAATTTTAACACAATCTGCCTCATTTACGATTAATCTTTATGAAATGTGTCTCATTTATTGATTAATCTTAACATAAAGGATCTATTGAGACAAAATTACATAGTTCAGGGGACAAATTGAGATAATTTAAAGTTGAGCTGGCAATTTAAAGAAAGGTCATAGTTCAAGGGGCATTTATGAGATTTACCCTTGTTGAAATATATAAATGCTTATGCTATCCTATTTCTAGCGACATAAGCTTAGATGGGTTAGTACTTTAATATGGTATAAGGGAATGAGGTTTTGTGCTCGAGTCTTCCTGCAATCTCGATGATTATAATACCCACATGTGCTTGACACAAATTATGGCTTGCACGTGAGGCGATATGCCGAAGTATACAAATACTTATGCTATATATTATCCAATAGTTTAAGCTTTTTGATAATTGGTGGCCTAATATTTTCCAACTCTAAATTTTAACATTGCTATGAGACAACCGATCTGATTTTAGAAGACTTTCTAGACACCTGCAATTTCTGACTATGATTTGCATAAGATGGGGTCAAATTTTAGGTTTTTCAATTACGCTTCTCCATTACCAATATCACAAAAATATTTAATATAATTTGTCCCAGAGTTCAAAAAATAAAAGGTCAAAGTCGAAACGTGAGCCTCGTCTATATAATGTAACGAGGCAAATTCAATTAAGTAGCAACTGATATCATATAGAGACAACATATTCTCGCTAGCTGCTGGACTGTTAAACAATTAGACGTTAAATTTTTAATAATTGCTTCTCTTTTATTCATGATTTCAGTTCAAACATGTATCTTTAGTTCAATGTACAATAATATGTTTGCACCTTTTTGCCCTTTTTCATGGAACTCTCAAAATTGTTGTAGGCCAGTGGTGAACAGGCTTGAAAGGGTTTTGAAGGTTGCTTCTATGCCGGACAAAACAGTTATTTTAACAACTCTAAAGGAAGCCTGGGCTGCTCGAAGTTCGATCATTGATCTTTTCCTTGAGAGCTTTAGAATTGGAGATCAAACCCGTAGACTTTTGAATCACCCGGTGATTATTGCTTTAGATCAAAAGATTTTTTCTCGTTATCTTCTTGTACGCTCCTATTATTTTGTCCTTGTTACTAAAAGGGTTGATTTCTCTCGGGAGACATATTTTATGACTCCTAATTACTTGAAGATGATGTAGAGAAGGATTGATTTCCTATGGTCTATTCTTGAGATGAGTTATAGCTTTGTTTTTACGGTACTCCCTCTTTCTCTCTCTCTCACACACAGACACACACAAGCAAATATGCATATGTGAACAAATATTTTCTTGTGTCTGGTTAAGAGTATTAGAATATTATTATGTGTAAATACTAGGTTGTAATAAGTATATCATATAGAGGGTATACTCGTCATTTGAAGATAACTATAAATTCAATATGTTTGTGAGATTTGTGAGATTTAGGTTAACATTTTTTGACCTATGTGTTTCTCTAATATTGTGTTATGTTTATTCTTTAAACCTAAGATGGTATCGTAGCAAGCTTATTGATCCAAAAATCTGCAATTAGTCTTTCTTTTAAATTGAGAATTTGAACTCGTAAATTCTTCTCTTCCCTTCCCCTTCTCTGCTGGGTAGGTTGTCTTAATAATTATTGAGTGCAACCCATGACCAAGGTGGGTAGTCTGTGAAGTCCATGGTTGTGCGTGTGATTGAAGTTAGTGCCGGTGATTTGCGTTAGGTGTTGATATGTTAATGAGAATCATCTCGTCGGAGTTGTGGTGGTCGTCGGAGGTGGTGTGAGGTAGTTCTGAGTGGTTCGTTGGATCACACACATCGTTGTGATCGTGTGTGCTATGGAGGTCAGTGCGTTGTTGGTGGGGTTCGTCTGGTTGTTCACCCTAGTTGAGAGCCGTCGCAGTCGCTAGGTTTTTGTGAACCCTTCATCGCGTGAAGAAGGAGTTTCGGGTGGGTTAAGTCGATTTTTTGGACTTCGGGTGGGTTATTTTAATTGACCTAGTCCAATTTATTTTGACCCATCAGCTTATCTCAAGGTTTGGTCGAGACCATTCAAGAAGCCCAGTTACATCTGGTCCAGCCCAGTTCCAGAACCAGTGGTCTAGTACAGTGGTCAAGCTGGTTCAACCTAGGTTTGGTTCGGCCTAGTTCAGTCTCTTTCCAGGCCGGTCCTACACCAGTTTTACACCGGTTCAGTCCGGTTTATCTCTCTGTAGACCAATTTTGTCCCGGTTCAATGTTTCAACCGCTTCTTCAAATCGGTTCATTGTTCTAGAAGGCTTGTTCAAGCCGGTTCAGCGTTCCAGCAGTACTGTTCAGATCAGTTCAGCAGTTCTGTGCCCCTTTCTGGTCCGGTTCAATAGCTTTGTCCGTCATTCTGGTCCAGGTCAGTAGACCATCCTTCATTTTTGGTTCGGTTCAGCAGTCCAGCACCTATTTTTGGCTGGGTTCAGCAGCCCAGCAATTATTTCTGGCCCGTTGCAGCAGACCATCCTTCCGGTCTATGTTGGTTTAGCTGTCCAGCAACTTCAGTTGTCTCCTGTGTTGCCTCTATTAAGGTCTGTTATCAATTTGCTGTGTTTTTTAGTTTGGAAATATGGAATTGAAGAGTGATGACCAGCCTATCATTACATCACCTGTGTCATCGACCTTTCCTCCTATGGTTCACCTTACAGGTCCCATGACTGATTTTTTTTAAGCTTGATGTGATCAATTATGTTTTATGGTCTCGTTTAGTCCAAGTGTTTCTTAGGGGCAAATGTTTTAAAAAATATTTGGTGGGAACTGAACCCGAGAAAAGTGATCCTGGATATAATCGGTGGGAATAGGAGGATGCTTAAATTATGTCTTTATTTTTGAATAGTATTGAGACGAGTATTAGCTCTATCTTGCTTTATCTTGACATGGCCAAAGTAATTTGAGATCACTTGACCATTATGTATTCTAGTACTAGTAATTTCACTCGTGCTTATGAGGTGTGCCAACAACATTTTTGCGTGAACTAGGGTACTCTAAGTCTCACAGATTATTATTCTCATGTAAGGGAGTTTGTGAGAAATTGAAATAGTATAACCCTTCACTACTGATGCAGCAGTTCGGCAGAAGTAGTATGAGGATATGAATGTTGTTCATTTTTTGATGGATTTGATACTTGAAAATGAGCCTATTCACTCTCAGATTTTGGGTGGCTCTAATCTACCCTATCTCGTTGAGGTTTTCTCACGACTACAACTTACTGCCTTATCTACTAGCTCTTCTGTTATTGATCATGGCTTGCCCACCAAGCACTCAACTCTTGTTGTTCTTACTGGCCACAATGATAGCTCTCGAGGTAACTGTGATAATCGTAGTAATTGTGGAGGTTGGGGAGGCCGGACTAGAGGTCATACTGGAGGTCGATTTGGGTCTTGTTCATGCATTCATTGTGGTCGTGGAGGTCACATTGTTCATTATTATTGGGACTTACATGACAAATTTGGTGCTACTAATTAGGTTTTCTATCAGGATGACATTTCTTCTTTACCTGATCTCAGCTCACAGCCAGCTCTGCTTGACTCTGAGTTAGTTACTATCACGCAAGAAGAGTGTGCTCAGTTCATGTGTCAACAACAGTCTATTTCATCTTCCACTGCTACCTTTGCCTAGATAAGTATTGCTTCCACTTGTTTACTATCCTCCACCCGCAGTCCCTAGATCATAAACTTCGACGCTTTTGACCACATGACTGGTTCGTCTAGTGTCTTTTCTAATTGCCATTATGTTCCTTCCTTACATAGTGTTACACTTGCTAGTGGTACTTCTTCTAAGGTTACAGGTTTGGGGACTACTCTATTGAGTCCTGATATGTCCTTATCCTCTGTTTTATTTGTCTCTTAGTTTTCTTTTTGTTTACTTTCTATTAGCAAGATTACCCATTCTCTCAATTGCTTGGTAACTTTTTATCCTTCTTATTGTGTGTTTCAAGATCTTCAGACGAAGAGGAAGATTGGTACAGGGTATGAAGTTGGTGGTCTTTATTACTTTGACCGTGATCCACCTTCTTGGGCACTCTAAACCTCATCCTTTCTATTTCAGTGGCATTGTCGTCTTGATCATCCCTCTCTCCAGAATTTGAAGCGTCAAGTTCCAAGCCTTAGTTATATGTTTCTTGTATTTTGTGAAGCATGTCAACTTAGTAAGCGTCACCGTATATCTTTTCATTCTAGAGTTACTAATCGTGTGTCTAGTCCGTTTGAATTAGTGCATTCTGATGTATAGGGTCCAATAAAAAATATTTCATCTAATAAATATCCTTATTTTGTGTCATTTGTGGATGGTTATTTTCGCGTGACTTGGTTATTTCTTATGAAAGCTTATTCTAACTTATTTTCTATATTTGAGACTTTTTGTAAAGAAATTAAAACCCAGTGTAGTTTTCGTATTCGTCTTTTACGTTTTGATAATGTTCGTGAATATGAATCTGATCCTTTTTCAGCATATCTTTGTAAAACTGTCATTATTCATCAGATTTCTTGTGCTTACACATTCCAGCCGAATGGTGTTACTAAGTGCAAGAATCGTCATTTGTTGGAAGTTACTTGTGCACTATTATTCCAGATAAATGTTCCTCGTTGTTTTTAGAGTGATGTTGTGTTCACTGTTTGTCACCTTATTAATCGTATGTCATCCTCTATGTTAAATGAATAAAATTCATTTTTTGTCATTTTTCCTACTAAATCTTTATTTTTCTTAACTTCTGAAGTTTTTGGTTGTGTTTGTTTTGTTCACAACTTGGGACTCGGGTTTGATAAATTTGACCGTCGTGCTACCAAATTTGTCTTTCTTGGATACTCTCACAAACAAAAAGGGTATCATTGCTATAGTCTTACCCTTCGTCGGTACTTCACTAGTGTTGATGTCACTTTTGATGAATCTATTTCGTATTTTTCGGCATTTGCTCAACCTCTCTATCTTGACTTTGGGTTGTCACCTATACCCCCACCTCTTCCCTTGCCGTCAGTTTTTCCGCTGCCTACTATGTCACCATCTATTTCATTCTATGTTTACGCGCGAAGTTCGTGATCATCGACTGAGGTGCCTCTATTGTCTTCCTTGCCGCGTCTGGATCCTGGTCCCATAGGTATTTATGTTTCTTCACATATTATTCTTCGAAAAGGTACTCGCTCGTGTGTTACTAACCATCCTATTGCTTGTTTTATTTTTTATTATGTCTTGTCTCTTGTCTTCTTTTGTTTTACCTCTCAACTGTCTACTATCTTTATACCTAAGACCTTACAGGGTGCGTTGTCTGATCCAATTTGGAGGAACGCTATGGAAGTAGAGATAGATGTCTTACATCATAATGGGACTTGGGAACTAGTTTCTTTACCGCCTAGTAAACGGACTGTTGGTTGTCGATGGGTGTATACTATTAAATTTAATCTGAATGGTTCAGTTAAGCGCCTCAAAGCTCTTCTTGTTATTAAGGGCTTTACTCAAACCTATGATATTAATTATGAGGATGCCTTTTCTCTGGTTGCCAAAATCTCCTCAATACGTATTTTGATTTTTTTGGCTGCTAATCTTGATTGACTTTTGTTTTAATTAGACGTTAAGAATACTTTTTTACATGGTGATTTGGTAGAGGAGATCTACATAGAGCACCCACTTGGGTTTACTGCTAAGGGGAGTACTATAAGAGTGTGTCAATTAAAGAAATCTCTGTATGGCTTGAAGCAGTCACTGAAGGCATGGTTTGATAAGTTTTTAGGTACAGTTTTAGAGTTTAGTATTATTCGATGTCAGATAAATCATTTTGTATTTTATAAATAGACTGATGCTGGTCATATTCTATTGGTTGTTTATGTGGATGATATTGTGATTATTGAAAATGATTCTGAGGGGATTGCCAAGTTAAAAGTCTTTCTGTAGGACCGATTTCACATTAAGGACCTAGGAAAACTCAGATACTTCTTGGGTATTGAGGTTGTTAGATCTAAATAGGATATTTGTTTATTCCAGAGGAAATATGTACTTGACATGCTAGAAGAAGTAGGTTTGCTGGGTGATAGATCAACTGATGTTTCTATGGATTTGAATAAGAAATTGTTAATGGATGATGGTGCACTGTTTGAGAATCTGGGTCGATATCGCAAGTTGGTGGGGAAGCTCAATTATCTCACTATTACTCGACCGAATATTTCCTATGCAGTTAGTGTTGTAGGTCAGTTTATAGAATGCTCTAGAGTACCTCATTGGGAGGAAGTCACTTGCATTCTTTGATACTTCAAACGTGCTCTTGGTTTTGGGTTGTTGTATCGAGCTAATAGACATCTTAAAGTGAAAATTTTTATAGATGTTGATTGGGCTGGCTCTCCTTCCGATCGAAGATCAGCCACTGATCACTGTACTTTCTTGGGAGGTAACGTTGTTTCATGAAAAAGTAGTAAACAAACAGTGGTTGCAAGATCCAGTGCTGAGGCTGAGTATAAAGCAATAACACATATAACTAGTGAGTTGATGTGGTTACTACACTTTCTTTGGGAAATTGACTTTCCAGTTCAGTCTCCTTTATAATTATTTTGTCAAATATCCACATCGTTGGCAATTTAGTATTTTACAAGAAAATCAAACATATTGAAATTGATTTTCATTTTATTCGGGACAAGATAATAGTTGAGATATTACAACTCATTTTGTGAGGTCAGACGATCAACTTGCAAATATGTTTACTAAAGTATTGACTTGTACTCGTCTTACAACCATTTGTTCTAATTTTGGATTATATGATATATACAGTCTAACTTGAGGGAGAGTGTTAAGAGTATTATAGTATTATTATGTGTAAATACTAGGTTGTAATAAGTATACCATATAGAGGGTATATTCGTACTTTGTATGAGTACAAGATAACTATAAATACAAGTTGTTTGTGAGAGGTAGGTTAATGTTTTTTGACCACTCTCTGTTTCTCTAATATTGTGTTATGTTAACTCTCTAAACCTAACATGTCTAAAAAGCCAGTTTGAGAATGTTATTTTATACTTGTCAATTTTTTTAATATGGGTGATCATCCCAACTTAATTTGTTCTTTTACTTGAAAGATTCTAGTTGTCGAAAATTAATCCACATGCTGGGCTGTATTTTTGTTGATTGACATCAAGTAGGTATGCACCTGAGATTTTCTAATTAGGTGCATCCTTGAAACTTAAACCTTCTTGTCTGTGATACCAATCTTAATTTTTATACCTTTTTTGGGTGCCATATCACAATTCACAAGTGATATTGGTGGCCATTTGTCCTTTTGTTCTTAGACATCGCATTTTGCTTTGTCCAAGTAACATTACATGGAGGTTGATTGTGTTAAATGTGTGTGGGATGGTTATTAAGATCAAATTCATTATTCATTATGTATTGTGATTCTTGTGAAAGATTTTTTTGTATGTCATATTCTGGATTTTTATGGGAATGGATTGCTCCTACTTTTCATGGATTGAAATTTGCATGAATGTTGGCTTTGGGACACTGTTTATGCATTACGTGCCAGCTGTCATCATTTAAGAGTGGGCATAGCCAGCATGGAAGATATTGTATGGCTCGAGATATGGGTTTCAAAGGGTCAATTTTGTCAGATTCGCTTAGAGTGATATGACAAGTTACTGAGAACCGAGTTCACGATGTTAAAGGTAGCTAACAAGGCTAGGGATATTACGGCTTCAGCCTTAGTATTTTGGTAGTTGTTTTTCTAAGATGGTTTAAGAGGTGCTAAAGGAAGCCCGTAACTGCTAATTTAGCTGTGGATTAGCTCATAAGGCCCTATTGGACTGTGTTTAACTTGCTTGTTTCTAACTAATGCAAGTTTCTTATAATTTCTTAAACAGAAAAGAAAGGAAGAACAGTATATGGTTAGGAGTGCAACAGTGAGAATAGTAAGGAATTTTGGAGATTTTATAGGAAAAATAATTCTATAAATGGAGGAGGCAAATTAAACACTTGAGGACGATATAAACTCAACTTCACTGCTTACTAGTATGCTGATCTATTTGTATGCTATGGCAATATGCAACCATAATGAAAAAATTATTGTATACCATTATAAATAAGCTTGATTATGTTATAAAAATAACAGAAGTTCAGACTGGGAACTGAAATTCTAACCAAGTTGTGCTGGAGCACATTTCGCCCATATCCCTCAGCTCAAACTCATCTTGCTCAGTTTTCAAGATTCGGACTGGGTTTTGATAAGTGCAATTTAGCGTTAAACACAGCATTTCTTTCTTTGCCTTCCACAGATATCATTAAACTCACTAAATCTATTGGTTTTGGATGAATGCAATGCAAACCTTGGCTAACAACAAATGATGTGGTAACCCAAAGCTAGAGCTGAGACTCCTTAGGCTTGGGGCCAAGATGGATGAGGTGAGATGCAGGTAAAAGTGTGTGTACTTTGTCTCACATTGTTTTGGTGAAACGTGTATGAAGTGCTTCATATATGGGAGTTTTGCACCTTCATGGAATAACACATTTTCAAACGCTTAACCCAAGCAAGGCAATATTATACCATACGGACCTGGACCGTGACAAGTGGTGTTAGAGCCGTTGGCCCATGTGGTGTGGAGAGCACGTAATCTGTGCACTCCAGTCAGGGGATGGTGGCGTGGGATGCTAGCAGCTAGCGTGGTGGAGTCGTCCCACTCACCTAGGTTCGAAAATGTGGAACAGATCCCATATGAGGATGTATGACCCTTAGGGGGTGGATTGTGATAATCTAGACAAAAAGCCAAGTCCCTTGAGACTTGGGACTAAAATGAGTGAGTGAAGTGAAAATACATGGCGTTTGAAGTGATTTATAAGGGCAAGTTTTGAACTGTCATTGATTGTTTAGACCTAGCCTAGGGGACAGTATTGTATAGTTGGACTGGTGTGTTACATGATACTAGCGAAGAAACTGATAGCACGAAAAAAGGAAGAAAAAACAGTTGAGCCTTTGTTTTTTCCTTTGTTTTTTTCTGATATATTTTAAATTTACTGCAGGTGAATGCTTAAACAGGGTTTTGGGATGCCTTTTTGTGCCAATTTATCCCATATTGCTTTTTTTTTTTTCCTCCCGAGTTATTGTGCTGTACCTATTCTTGTCCTATTGAAGACGGTGCTTGGAAAATGCACACACCATAAGGGCGTTGTTAAGTGAAGTTGTATGGGATGCTTGCTTTCTCGTTGCTTTTTCAACCGCTGGGTGTGTATTCGTTGATATATTACAAGCTGGGGTGCATGGTGGAGCAATTTCAGGCAATCTTACTGTGATGAAGAAACATCAAATCGCAAAGGCAGCTTCCTTTTTTTTTTTTTTTTTTTTTTTTTTTTTGTGTTTGGTCATTTGTAACTATTTGTGAAGATGTCTATGAAGAGTATGTTTGTTCAATTATAGCATGAATTTTCTTCCAGCTTTTTTCTCCTTTAGGTTTTGATATTACCCTGCAGTTTGACATGAAATTCTTCATATACTTTCAAGAACTTTTCTTCATTGTCTATTGAATCTGTTACGTCTAATTTTCCCATTTGATCATGTTAAGTTTGGAAGATTATATAATATTAAGGACAATATTTAGAGAGAAAAGGGAGAGGTTAAACACTTAACCTAACCCTCATATTTGATTTGTATTTATATTTATAGTTAACTCACAATAATAATAATTACATATACACCCTCTTACTGTTAACAATCTACACATAATACCCTAATACTCTTAACACTCCCCCTCAAGCTGGATTATATATATCATATAATCCAAGCTTGGAACAAATCGCTATAAGACGTGTATGATTCAATGTTTTGGTAAACATATCTGTAAGTTAATTTTCAAATTTCACAAATGGAGTTGTAATCTCCCCAACTACTATCTTGTCTCGAATAAAGTGACAAAACCTCAATATATTTGGTTCTCTCGTGAAACACCGGATTAACAGCGATATGGATAGCTGTCTGGTTGTCACAGAACAACTATAAAGGAAGTTGAACTAGCAATTCAATTTCCTGGAGGAAATGTAGAAGCCGAGTCAATTCCCTCGTCGTATGGGTCATTGCCCTATACTCAGCCTCAGTCCTGGATCTTGCTATCATAAATTGTTTCTTACTTTTTCATGAGACAACGTTACTACCTAAGAAAGTACAATAACCAGTGGTTGACCTCCGATCAGAAGGAGAGCCAGTTCGATCAGCATCTGAGAAACCTTCCACCCTAAGATGTCTTTTAGCTCGATATAACAATCTAGTCCAGGAGCTCGTTTGAGATTTCACAGAATACGAGTAATTGCCTCCCAATGTAGTACTCTAAGACACCCCATGAACTGACTTACTATACTGACTGCATAGAAAATATTCGATCGAGTAATAGTAGATAATTAAACTTCCCAACAAATCTGCGATACCGACTCGAATTCTCAAACAGTGCATCATTATCCATCAATAGTTTTTGATTCGGATCCATAGGAACATCAATTGGTCTGCCAACCAGCAAACTTGCTTCCTCTAGCATGTCAAGTACATATTTTTTTGTGATAAACAAATACCTTGTTTAGATCGAGCCACTTCAATTT
>CAUOFW020005886.1:0-25755 GCA_963454935.2 Ilex paraguariensis
GAAAAATGGAAGGAAATGGCTGGTTTCTGTGTTTTAAAACACAGCAGTCGCGCAATCACTGTTCATGGCTAAATTTGAGTTTTTTTCCAAAATTACAGTTTTGCCACTAGAAATCTCCAATTTGATCCATACGACTACCCTAAGGTTTTTTCGACGTTACGGATTCATTTTTAATGTTATTTTAACCTAAAAACATTTGCTTTTATGATTTATTCAAAAACTAAAATAAATTCACACTTGGAACATTAAAATTTCTATTTTATTCCTTCGAACTACTATAGGTGATATCCTTACGATTTTAATATATATATGGTTTATTCTTAAGTCATTACATAGAGAAGAATCACTAAACAAGTACATTAATATATTAATGTAAACATATGGGGTTTACACCTTCAAGGTCTAATAAGAAAGCACAACCCTTTACTATCCAAGGAGCACCATTGTGCAGATTTTTGGTCAACTTCATAGAATAAACTGATTTGACTCAGGTATTTCTAGGAGGTGTAACCTATATGGTTGGAAAAGATATACGAGTTAGGGTTTCTAACAAAAATAACGGTACACAATTCGGACTTTCCAATAAAGAGTTATGATGAAATTAGCGAAAGGTAGTCTGCCGGACAGATTTTTGGACAGTGTAGACACTACTTCGTAATATGGACATAACTCCTTCCTCCTAGTTCCGATTGAGATGATTCAAGGTGATATGGAATCCTAAGAGAGAGCTCTACAAATTTCATGTTTTAAGTTTTGAGAGATATGGACTGCATCAAGGTCGAAATCGAGCTTGATGTTACAGCCAGTGGCACTGTTCATCCCTTTTCATTCTACCAAATTCAAACACACATCACTACACATATCCCCATTTTTACAACAATTATTTACTATATATCTATATACATATATAAAGAAAATGCGGGGTGTTACAATCCACCCCCTTAAAGAAAGTTTCGTCCTCGAAAGTTACCTCAAGTAGCGAACAAATGTGGGTACTTCTCTCGCATTTCTAGCTCCGGTTCCCATGTAGCTTCTTCCACTCCATGGTGTTGCCACAAGACTTTCACCAATTGATGACTTTGTTGCGAAGCACTTTCTCCTTGGCGTCGAGAATCTTCACTGGTTGTTCTTCATAGGTTGCTCCATCTTGAATTCAATATCTTCTAAGTCTACAACCGGCGTTGCATCCGATTTACACTTCCTCAACATGGACACATGGAATACGTCGTGTACTCCCGATAACTGAGCTGGTAACCGCAACTGATATGCCGCTTGCCCACCACTTTGATCACTTCAAATGGCCCGGTATACCTTGGCGCTAACTTTCCCTTCTTGCCGAATCTAAATACTCCTTTTGGGGCGACACTTTGAGAAACACATAGTCCCCCTCTTTGAATTCTAATGGTCTTCGTCTTTGATCCGCGTAGCTTTTCTGTCTACTCTGTGCTGTGCGTAGTCTCTCCCGGATGAGTTGAATTTTCTCTGTAGTCTCTCGAACAATTTCTGGCCCAAACAAACTACTCTCGCCCGCTTCTAACCAACACGTCGGGGATCTACATGGTCTTCCATACAAGGCCTCATAGGGTGCCATTCCAATACTGGTCTGATAGCTGTTGTTGTATGCAAATTCCACCAACGGTAAATGGTCACTCCAACTCCCTTGAAGTCCAACGCGCAAGCTCGTAACATGTCTTCCACGATTTGTATCACCCTCTCGGATTGGCCATCCGTTTGGGGATGAAAGGCTGTGTGTGAAATGTAACTCTGTCCCCATAGCTTGTTGTAGACTTTGCCAAAATCGCGCCACAAACCGAGAATCACGATCCGACACAATGGAGAGCGGAACTCCGTGCAACCTAACAATCTCACAGATATAGAGCTTGCTCAACGTCTCTAATGAGTCTGTGGTCTTCATACCCAAGAAATGAGCGGACTTGGTGAGTCTATCCACAATGACCCACACTGCATTATGCCTGCGCGACGTCCGTGGTAAACCCGACACGAAGTCCATGGTGATGTGATCCCACTTCCACTCTGGAATAGGCAAAGACTGTAGGACTCCTCCTGGCCTTTGATGCTCAATCTTCACCTGCTGGCACACCGCACATTTTGCCACATACTTGGCTACATCTCGCTTCATTCCCCTCCACCAGTATTGACGCTTCATGTCCCTATACATCTTTGTGCTACCGGGGTGGATAGCAAACTTGGAGCGATGACACTCCCCAAGTATCTCCTCCTTTAGGGACGAATCATCGGGAACACATAGCTTCTCCCCATATCTCAACTCTCCATTCTTCCAAGACCATCCTCCCATCGCTTCCCCATTCTCCAATCGGGCTCTAATCAAATCGAGTTCCGAATCCAGGCATTGCAACTCCACAACCCGTTGTCGAAGCGTCGGTTGAGCTACAAGGTTGAATAGATATGATTGATACTCCGGTCCATCCACCCATAGATCGTACTCCTCCAATGCATCAATCATTTTCCACCTATTTACCGCAAGAGAATTGATTTCACCCCGAGACTTCCTGCTAAGAGCGTCGGCAACTACATTGGCCTTCCCTGGATGGTAGTTGAGTGTGAACTCATAATCTTCCAAGTACTCAATCCACCTTCTCTGCCGGAGATTCAAGTCTTTCTGTGTGAAGATATACTTGAGGCTTTTATGGTCCGAAAACACTTGAAATTTCTCCCCGTATAAATAACATCTCCACAACTTAAGAGCAAACACCACTGCAGCCAGCTCCAAGTCGTGTGTGGGATAATTCTGCTCGTGCACCTTGAGTTGCCTCGAGCCATAAGCCACTACCTTCCCTCCTTGCATTAGAACGCATCCCAATCCTCGTAGTGAAGCATCGGTGTAGACATCGTAGCCTTCCCCACTACTCGGAATAATGAGGATAGGGCAGTCGTCAACTTCTCCTTCAAGGTGCGAAAAGCTAGTTCACACGCTTGAGTCCACAAAAATTTCTCCCCTTCTTTGTAAGGCGAGTCATCGGCATCGCAATCTTGGAGAACCCTTCCACAAACCTACGATAATAGCCGGCTAACCCAAGAAACTCCGTACTTCTGTCACGTTCCTCGGTGGTTCCCATTTCATCACGGCCTCAATCTTTGCTGGATCAACCGCTACTCCTTGCTCGGACACAACATGGCCAAGGAACTTCACTTCCTTCATCCAAAACTCACACTTGCTCATCTTGCATATAACTTATGTTCTCTCAATGTTTGTAGCACAATAGAGAGATGACGAGCATGTTCCTCCTGAGTCTGTGAGTAATCAAATCAATAAACACAATGACAAATTGATCGAGGTATGGCCGGAAGACTCTGTGCATCAAATCCATGAAGGCTGCGGGGGCATTAGTCAATCCGAATGGCATCACCGTATACTCGAAATGACCATATCGGGTACGGAAAGCAGTCTTAGGAATATCCTCCTCCTTAATTCGCAGCTGATGATACCCCGTGCGAAGATCAATCTTGGAGTAATACTTTGAACCCTCCAACTGATCAAATAAGTCATCAATTCTCGGCAACGGATACTTATTCTTCACGGTAACCCGATTCAACCTCCGGTAATCCGTGCACAACCGTAGAGTCTCATCCGTTTTCTTCACAAAGAGGACCGGCTCCCCAAGGTGAAGTGCTTAGACGGATAAACCCAATCGCCAACAATTGATCCAACTGCTTCCTTAGCTCCTTCAACTCCAAAGGTGCCATCCGGTAGGGAGCAATGGATATGGGTTCGGTTCCCGGATAGAGATCGATCTTGAACTCAATTTCCCTATGTGGCGGTAATCCAGGTAATTCCTCAGGAAAAACATCCGAAAACTCCGATACAATTAACACCACATCCGTATGGAGTTTATCCATGTTATCTCCCATCAAGCTAGCTAAGAAACTCAAATGACTTCCCGCTTTCGCTTTTAAGAATCTACTACCCGTAGTAGGAAATGGATGGAAAGAATCTCGGTTATTCACAAAACTGAAAATTACTCCTCCCGGCAATTGAAATGTAATCCGCTTGCGGAAACAATCCAGTACCGCACGAAAAGTGGATAACAAGTTCATCCCAAAAATCACGTCATACCCCTTCATCTCTAAAGCAATTAAATCCACAATCAATTCGTGCTCCCCAATACGAAGCACACAACCCTTGCAGACTCGGCTAGTACCCAATTGTTCTCCCGTAGGCAAGTCAACAGTCAAAGCATGTTCTAACTTCTCGAAACCCAATCCCAAATTCATAGCATATGCAGTACGTATAAAAGAATGAGTAGCACCGGGATCAAATAAGATTCGGGCCCAGGAATTGTAGAGAAGAATGATACCTTCCACAACGGCATTGGCAATGTCCTCCTCCGGCTGAGTCAAAGCAAATACTCGCCCTTGGTTGGTGCCGCCGGGGCTTGAGTTTGTATCGGTCGATGCGGTGCAGGCCTCGGTGGTGGTGGTTGGGCTGCTGGTACTGGTACTTGTCTTGCGGTCTGGATAGGCCCTTGAGGTGGAAAAACTGGGCAATGCATCCGAATATGTCCCACACCTCCGCATGCAAAGCAAGATCGTGGGATAATACCAGCTCTAGTCTGAGTGTCTCCCTCTCCTCGGGCTGTCAAAAGTCGCTGTCCACCTGTTGGGTCTGGGCGACGGTATGGTGTCGGTCTCTGTGCCCCACTAGTGGTAGCACCCGTCCGGATTGGACCTCCTCTCAAGAAGCCCTGTCGTCGCTGGCTATCCTCTATGTCTCTCTCTACCAGTGCAGCTCTGTCCACCAAGTCCCCATACTCCCTAATCTTGAGAGCCACCAACTTCTCCCGGATGACCGGCCTCAGTCCCTGCTCAAATCGCTTAGCCCTGTCGGCCTCCGTAGATATAAATCCTGTAGCATAACGGGAGAGCTCGTCAAACCTCCTTTCGTACTCGGCCACCGTCGTGCTACCCTGTCGTAGAGCAAGAAAGTCAGCCTTCATTCGATCTCTGACTGATTCAGGAAAGTACTTGTCCTGAAATATTTGGTCGAACTCCTCCCAAGTGAGTGCATCAGTGTTCCTCCGTCTCTTGACCGAATCCCACCAATGGTCGGCCTCCCCCTCTAACAAATAGGTCGCCAAGCCAACCCTCAAATCTTCGGCAACTCCCATGCCGTCACATACCTTCTTCACTCTGCGTATCCACTTGTCCGCATCCAAAGGGTTAGAGCTCCCTTGGAAGGTGGGTGGATGTTGTCTCAGAAATTCTCGAAGAACCACCATCCTTCGATCTCCATTTCCAATTCCGGGTACTTGCGCTAGTGGTTGAGCTCCACCATTATGGTTGTTGTTCCCATTCTGGTTTTGTACCAAAGTGGTGAGCTCCTTCAAGCATTGATAGATGCCATTCATGGCATCGGGAGGTGGTGGTGGTGGTGGATTTGCTTGACCTCCACGACCACGCCCACGTCCACGTCCTCGTCCTCGTCCTCCATCCATCCTGCACATCAATTCACAATTTAATTTCATTGAGGTACAAGACATCCTAATTATTGCTTTAATTTAAAGCCTAAGATTTATATAAAACATAGATCAACAATTTTGTTCAACCTAATCCTGCCTTTCTAGTGGTAATCCATAACCTACAGCTCCCATGTAAGACCTAAAGCCTAAGCTCTGATACCAAATTTGTAACGCCCCAAAAACCCCCTTGGGTGACATTACATTCTAAAAACCATTCACCCCATGAGAGCATTACGTAAATTCATCACGACGAAAGTTCATTCATCAACCATTCATATTTTAACAAAATTTGGGCAGAGTCTCCTTTGTACGGGGAGCTTTACCCAAAACACAACCTGTACAATTATATTACAATTGACCACACCGGGTCCACATATGCATAACTATTGACCACACCGGGTCTATTTATCCATCATAAAATAAACTTTCATTCATCATATGTCATATCCACAATGCCATCCCAAAAGAATAGGCCAAGTATGACAAATATATTCCCAAAAGAATTAAATTACACTTGCAGTGAAATAACAAAATACTAGACTTTACATGATTTCAAAATAAACTCTCTAGTCTAGTACAAAAGAAATATAACTCTAGGCATCCAGTTCAGGACCCCCGTTCCCCTCTAGGGGAGCTTCCCATGCACTGGTTCATCTACTTGTAACTCCTCCTCATAGACGAAATCTGAAAAGATATTATTTGTAGGGGATGAGCACTAAGCTCTGTAGCAACATTCCTTCCATACTCATACAAGGTTTAGAAAACAAGTAAAACAGTTCGGTCTTATTTTCCAAAATATCATATAACATTTGAAGTAAAACCGTGACATTTGAAACAGATCTCAAGTTTAAACATTCGCAATAATTTAAATGAACAGTAAACCAAGTCACAATGAGCAACCATAACCATTTCCAACAAGTTCTTGTAGAGTCCCATACCTCCACAAGCTCTTGTGGGAAATGCAATAGTAACACCATAATACAAAAAGGAACGCTTATTCCACCATCGATTATTATATTTCCTTTGGCAGGTGGCATACTTAAAAGTAAACTCCACCCCCTTCAAGTCTTTGTTTCCCATAACCGCATACTTACAAGTAACCACGGTCGTTAGATGTCCTTTTAGGTAGGTAGCATACTTACAAGTACCTCCACCCCCTCAAGTATCCAACACATAGCCGCATACTTAGAAGTAACCCTGGTCCATAAATATCCTCTTTTGGTAGGTAGCATACTTACAAGTAACCTCTACCCCCCTTGAAGTCTCCCACACATAACCGCATACTTACAAGTAACCTCGGTTCATAAATATCCTCTTTTGGTAGGTAGCATACTTACAAGTAACCTCTACCCCCTTCAAGTATTCCACACTTAACCGCATACTTACGAGTAACCTCGGTTCATAATTATCCTCTTTTCATACCAACAATCACATACAAGATTAAATCCACACATTGCCCTCAACAAGCAACCATTATCAAAATCCCCAAATTTTATCATGCGACAATCCAAATAACCAATTAAGAAAAATACAAGAGATCACTACCACATCATTTTCATTACTCACACAAAGCACTAAAGTTCTCAAAACCAAGCTTGAGCAAATGTAGAAAGAGAATTCCATATTTCCCCAAAAACTAGGGTTTTAAAGCTATAAAAGAAGTTTCATGGGTAATCAATCCTAACTTTGTTTAAGACATGCCATAATTGCAAGAAAACCAAGAAACAAGGAATTCCTAGCAAATACATACAAGTATGAATCAAAACATATATATATTTTAGCCTTAGCCTCAATGGACAAGCATGAAAGAAATAACCCCTACCTTGAATCAAAGTTTCAAACCAAAAATTCAGCTCTAATGACCTCCTTTCTCTCTTTCCTCCTTTCCTCTATCTTCCCCAAGGGTGCTAAGGGGTTTGGGGGTGAGAGATGTGAGAAAAAATGGAAGGAAATGGGCTGGATTCTGTGTTTTAAACACAGCAGTCCGCGCAATTCACTGTTCATGGCTAAATTTGAGTTTTTTCCAAAATTACAGTTTTGCCACTAGAAATCTCCAATTTGATCCATACGACTACCCTAAGGTTTTTCGACGTTCCGGATTCATTTTAATGTTATTTTAACCTAAAAACATTGCTTTTTATGATTTATTTCAAAACTAAAATAAATTCACACTTGGAACATTAAAATTTCTATTTTATTACTTCGAACTACTATAGGTGATATCCTTACGATTTTAATATATATATGGTTTATTCTTAAGTCATTACATATAGAAGAATCACTAAACAAGTACATTAATATATTAATGTAAACATATGGGGTTTTACACCTTCAAGGTCTAATAAGAAAGCACAACCCTTTACTATCCAAGGAGCACCATTGTGCAGATTTTTGGTCAACTTCATAGAATAAACTGATTTGACTCAGGTATTTCTAGGAGGTGTAACCTATATGGTTGGAAAGATATACGAGTTAGGGTTCTAAAAAAAATAACGGTACACAATTCGGACTTTCCAATAAAGAGTTATGATGAAATTAGCGAAAGGTAGTCTGCCGGACAGATTTTTGGACAGTGTAGACACTACTTCGTAATATGGACATAACTCCTTCCTCCTAGTTCCGATTGAGATGATTCAAGGTGATATGCAATCCTAAGAGAGAGCTCTAGAAATTTCATGTTTTAAGTTTTGAGAGATATGGACTGCATCAAGGTTGAAATCGAGCTTGATGTTACAGCCAGTGCACTGTTCATCCCTTTTTCATTCTACCAAATTCAAACACACATCACTACACATATCCCCATTTTTACAACAATTATTTACTATATATCTATATACATATATAAAAGAAAATGCGGGGTGTTACACATAGGCTAGCGTGAATGTATTGACTATGGGAAGACTAAATTTACCCTGCAGAAAAGAAAACTTTCCATTACCTTTTCTAGATCAAGTCTTAGAAAAAATAGCTAGTCATACATATTATTGTTTTCAAGATGGATACTTTGCCTATAATTAAATAGAAATTGCAATAGAAGATCAACAAAAAATTACATTTACATGTTCTTTTGGTACCTTTGCGTATAAAAAAATGCCTTTTGGAGTATGTAATGCACCAGCTATTTTTCACCGCTGTATATTAAGTATATTCCGTGATATGTTAGAACGATATCTAGAAGTGATTTAAACACAGTAAAATATGTATCTGAAGATAAATCAAAAAATCTAAAAAAACCATATTGTGAAAATCTATTGCCTAAATCTATAAAATCCAAGGTCCAGATCTTTAAACCAGATTTAAAGCCACTTCCAATCAATCTGAAATATGTTTTTCTGCAAAAAAAATTGTAATTCATCCAGTAATCTTATCATCAAAATTATCTGAAAGTCAAGAAAAAGAATTAATAAGAGTATTAAAAAATCGTCAAAGTGTTCTTAGATGGACAATAGCTGATATTAAAGGTACAAGTCCACTGTTGTGTACTCATTGTATATATTCAAAAGAAAAATGCTAAATCATCTACTCAACCGCAAAGAAGATTAAATCCACACTTGAATAAGGTTGTTCACAATGAAGTACTTAAACTATTTGACGCAAATGTTATCTATCCTATATCTGATAGTAAACAGGTTAGTCTTGCACAAGTAGTTCCAAAGAAATCTAGTTTTACTGTATTACAAAATAAGAAAAATAAATTAGTCCCAATGCATACTATCAGAGGATGGCGTGTATGTATATTGACTATTGGAAACTAAATTCACTCCGCAGAAAAGATCACTTTCCATTACCTTTTCTAGATCAAGTCTTAGAAAGAGTAGCTGGTCATGCTTATTATTGATGTCAAGATGGATACTCTAGCTATAATTAAATTGAAATTGTAATAGATGATCAACAAAAAACTACATTTACATGTTCTTTTGGTACCTTTGCATATAAAAGAATACCTTTTGGACTATGTAATGCGCCAACTATTTTTCAACGATGTATGTTAAGTATATTCAGTGATATGATATAACGATATCTAGAAGTGATTTAAACACAGTAAAATATGTATCTGAAGATAAATCAGAAAATCTAAGAAATCCAAATTGTGAAAATCTGTTGCCTAAATATATAGGATCCAATGTCCGGATCTTCAAACCAGATTTAAAGCCACTTCCAATCAATCTGAAATATGTTTTTCTGGAAAAAAAAATGAAATTCATCCGGTAATGTTATCATCAAAATTATCTGAAAGTCAAGAAAACGAATTAATAAGAGTATTAAAAAATCGTCAAAGTGTTCTTAGATGGACAATAGCTATATAAAAGGTATAAGTCCACTGCTGTGTACTCATTTTATATATTTTGAAGAAAATGCTAAATCATCTAGTCAACCGCAAAGAAGATTAAATCCACACTTGAATGAGGTTGTTCACAATGAAGTACTTAAATTATTTGAGGCAAATGTTATCTACCCTATGTTTGATAGTAAATAGGTTAGTCTTGCACAAGTAGTTCCAAAGAAATCTATTTGTACTGTATTACAAAATAAGGAAAATAAATTAGTCCCAATGCGTACTGTCATAGGCTGGCGTGTAGGTATTGACTATTGGAAACTAAATTCACTCAGTAGAAAATGTGACTCTCCAAAATCCGGGGGTCCGTTGATTACTCATCAATCAACCCGCGGAATGCCCGTGGATTCCGAGTGACTCGATATCTCAACGTTATGCCCCATTTATCGGGGTCCATCCTTTATTAAAATTTGGACAGTATCTCCTTTGTAAGCAGAACTCTACTCAAAACACAACCTATGCATTATATAATAACAAGACACATCCGAGGTCCTATATTCAACAATGACCATCGGCGGTTGATGTGCCTTGAACTTCTAGAGATGACTGGAGCCTCCTTGGCCCCCACTTGTACCCGTCTGTGCAAATAGTAGCGGTCGTAGCACTAGCTTGTGCAATGGTAGCCGCTGCTGCACCAATAGCCTCCATGAAGGCTTATTGGTCAAAGGCCGGTGGTGGTTGGTTGTTTTTCCGCCTACCGCCTCTGCCTCGGCCGCGTCCTCTTCCCCTTCCTCTATTTTCCATCTACACACATGTCAAATAGAAACAGAGCATTTACTTAGTATCCCAAGATAGAAGTCAAGTATTTAAACTTAGAGATTTTCCTCCTTGTTTCACTAGTAGTGCGTGTGCCACCTACTAGTAGACATTTACACATAAAACTATACCATTCATTTCATTTTTTTCGAACCCAAGGTTATGTTTTCTAACCCTAGCATTTTTTTTTTCATGTGTCTTTCACCATGCATATCATTCACATAATTACCTAGCAAGTAATCATGTTTCACATAACATGTTGCACAAAACATGTAACAATTTAAGCACATATCATGAGATGCACAATGCATGCAATGGTCTAGTCCCAATGCCCAACAAGCGTTAGGTAAACGTATAACCTAAGCTCTGATACCAAGCTGTGACACCCCAAAATTCGGGGGTCCGTTGATTACTCATCAATCAACCCACGGAATGCGTGAATACTGAGTGACTCGATATCTGAACGTTATGTCCCATTACGGGGTCCATCCTTTATTAAAATTTGGGCAGTTTCTTCTTTTGTAAGGAGAACTCTACTCAAAACACAACCTGTGCATTATATAATAACAAGACCCATCCGAGGTCCTATATTCAACAATGACCACACCGGGTTCATTTATAAGTAAACATTGGTCACACCGGGTCAATTATCCATATTCATACAAACATGCAAGATTATATTAAAACAGTCGATATAGATTATATCACAATTTCTTTACACATTACATGCCAAAGATTCTATCACAATTCTTTACACGTTACATACCAAAATTTAATTACAAGTTAATTTTACAAAAGAAATGGATTGAAAGCCAAAGTCGGCTTTTCTTCCTCCTTAAGTGCCCGAGTAAGCCGTCCCTCGGCGTATGACCCCGTACTGAAATATGTCCCGTGTATAGGGTGAGCCAACGCCCCGAGAGAAAAACTCCTACTAGGGCTACTCCCCACCTTAAATGCATATGTAATGTGTATAAGCAACATTTAACATTTAACAACCATTCATACAAGAATATGTATTCAATGTTCAAATGTAACCATGTCATGCCATGAAATAAGATAATACTCACTCATTCACTTAAACCCAAGTCCTCACTGACTTCCACAACACCAATGCAATGAAATGTGTAATGACCCGTCTTCGACAGAAACAATCCAAAGATCACTTTGAATAAAAAATCATGCGTTTATAAATCAGATCATTATTGGATGGTACTCATTAAATGATGATTTTTTAAAAATCTTGTGTCTTGTTGGCAAGGATTTTGGATTTTATACCGCCGGTTCCGTATACCATACTACACTTTTTCAAAATTTCACTACAGGGGAGTGTATAACCAAGTCGTCGGGTCTTGCACCCGAGGGAGAGGTCTAGTCTACTTGCTATACCCGACACAAGTTTTCTTCCATGCAACATGCGACTAAAGGGGATCTTCGATCGACTTTTTCCCGAACCCACTTACCAACCACCAAACAAGGTGTTTGATCAACCATGCATCTCACACATCCACACTCATGACTTATGCCCATGAATGTGATGCCTCTAAGAACAATGATACAATGTTCAATATGCTACGAATGACATGAACAATCTCAACATATCATGATAAGTATGTTCTAAGCATATAGATATCATATTTGTCACAAATTCAATATATCATAACATGCATATACCAACAATTGCATTTCTAATCATAAATCATGTTATAAGTCCATAATTTCACTTTCATAATCATAGGCAAGTGATATCACAACTTTTAGGCTAATAACACACCTAAACATTAAGGCATAATATAAAACATAACGACCCATGTAATAGCCCACGTAACGGCTGTTATCTAAACCACAAAACAGCCCATACAACCACCATATAACAACCCGTATATAGCCCACAAAATAGCCAAAAAATAGTCCGCACAAACAGTCCAAAAATAGTCACAATTTCAGTCCATAACATGGCCTAAAAATAGTCCATAATTCAGCCCCTTAACAGTCCCTAATTAGTGCACAAAACAACCCTTAATTAGTGCACAAACAGCCCTTAATTAGTGCAGAAAATAACCCCAATTTCAGCACCAAAATAGTCCATTTGGACAGCCCTTGAATAGCCCACATATAAACCAATTTCAGCCACTAAAAGCCCACTTAAGGTAAGAATAAAACCAAGGTAGGAGGGAACCCTACCACAATAGAAGTGTAAGAACTTCTATAACACCAAAACAACCTCAAAGCTTTGATTTTCCCAAAGTCTCCTCTTGGATCTTCAGTGAAATCCACTCTTTTTGGTACGTACGCATAGCCCTCATCGAGGAGATGAACTTTGGCTCTTGGTCCGAGTTGATCCGAGCGACGGAACTCCGAATATTGAAGAAGGAAGAATTGTTTTCTTTCTTTTCTCTCCTCTTTCTCTCCAATGTTGTGAACCAGCAGAAAACCAGCAGAATACAGAGATATCTCTGCTGAAATCATAATATTTAACACTATTTATAATTTCTACGACATGGCCCGAGTCGCGCCACGTGTCCCCCATTTGCTCAGTGTTTTCACCCCGAAACGATTAATTTCGTACCAGTTTAAGCTCAAAATATTTTATATAAAATTTACTTAAAATATTTTCAAAATTTCAAAATTTTTTAAAAAATTCGTTTTTGGGAATCACCGGACACCCATCGCTTCGAAAAAAGTGAAAACTCAACTATCTCGGAATTCGACGAAAATTGACTGGGTAGCTAGATTTCATGATACGAATCCAACGGTGAGGTCCGTTTCATTACCGAGGTTTAGAAAAATACCAACTTTTCAACCCGCGCTATAATGACAAATTACCATTTTGCCTTTTTTTTCAGAAAAAAGTTAAAATTTTTTCCGGGTTTCACAGAAAGATCACTTTTCATTTGCTTTTTCTAGATCAAGTCTTAGAAAGAGTAGCTGGTCATGCATATTATTGCTTTCAAGATGGATACTCTAGCTATAATTAAATTGAAATTGCAATAGATGATCAACAAAAAACTACATTTACATGTTCTTTGATACCTTTGCATATAAAAGAATGTCTTTTGGACTATGTAATACGCCAACTATTTTTCAACGCTGTATGTCAAGTATATTCAATGATATGATGTAACGATATCTAAAAGTGATTTAAACATAGTAAAAATATGTATCTGAAGATAAATCAGAAAATCTAAGAAATCTATATTGTGAAAATCTACTGCCTAAATCTATAGAATCCAATGTCAGGATCTTTAAACAAGATTTAAGCCACTTCCAATCAATCAGAAATATGTTTTTCTGGAAAAAAAAATGAAATTCATCTGGTAATCTTATCATCAAAATTATCTGAAAGACAAGAAAAAGAATTAATAAGAGTATTAAAAAATCGTCAAAGTGTTCTTAGATGGACAATAGCTGATACAAAAGGTAAAAGTCCACTACTGTGTACTCGTTGTACATATTCAGAAGAAAATGCTAAATCACCTATTCAACCGCCAAGAAGATTAAATCCACACTTGAATGAGGTTGTTCACAATGAAGTACTTAAACTAATTGACGCAAATGTTATCTATCCTATATTTGATAGTAAACAGGTTAGTCTTGCACAAGTAGTTCCGAAGAAATCTAGTTTTACTGTATTACAAAGTAAGGAAATAAATTAGTCCCAATGCGTACTGTCATAGGCAAGCGTGTATGTATTGACTATTGGAAACTTAATTCACTCAGCAGAAAAGATCACTTTCCATTACCTTTTCTAGATCAAGTCATAGAAAGAGTAGCTGGTCAAGCATATTATTGCTTTCAAGATGGATACTCTAGCTATAATTAAATTGAAATTGTAAAAGGTGATCAACAAAAAACTACATTTACATGTTCTTTTGATACATTTGCATATAAAAGAATGTCTTTTGGACTATGTACTACGCCAACAATTTTTCAACGATGTATGTTAAGTATATTCAGTGATATGGTATAACGATATCTGAAAGTGATTTAAACATTGTAAAATATGTATTTGAAGATAAATCAGAATATCTAAGAAATCCATATTGTGAAAATCTACAGCCTAAATCTATAGAATCCAATGTCAGGATCTTTAAACCAGATTTAAAGCCACTTCCAATCAATATGAAATATGTTTTTCTGGAAAAAAAAATGAAATTCATCCGGTAATCTTATCATCAAAATTATCTGAAAGTCAAGAAAAAGAATTAATAAGAGTATTAAAAAATCGTCAAAGTGTTCTTAGATGGACAATAGCTGATATAAAAGGTATAAGTCCACTGTTGTGTACTCATTGTATATATTCAGAAGAAAATGCTAAATCATCTACTCAACTGCAAAGAAGATTAAAACCACACTTGAATGAGGTTGTTCACAATAAAGTACTGAAGCTATTTGACGCAAATGTTATCAATCCTATATCTGATAGTAAACATGTTAGTCTTGCACAAGTAGTTCCAAAGAAATCTAGTTTTACTGTATGACAAAATAAGGAAAATAAATTTGTCCCAATGCGTACAGTCATAGGCTGGCGTATATGTATTGACTATTGGAAACTAAATTCACTCAGCCGAAAATATCACTTTCCATTACCTTTTCTAGATCAAGTATTAGAAAGAGTAGTTGGTCATGCATATTATTGCTTTTAAGATGGATACTCTAGCTATAATTAAATTGAAATTGCAATAGATGATCAACAAAAAAATAAATTTACATGTTCTTTTGGTACTTTTGCATATAAAAGAATGCTTTTTGGACTATGTAATGCGCCAAATATTTTTTAACGTTGTATGTTAAGTATATGCAGTGATATGGTATAACGATTTCTAGAAGTGATTTACACACAGTAAAATATGTATCTGAAGATAAATAAAAAAATCTAAGAAATCCATTTTGTGAAAATCTGTTGCCTAAATCTACAGAATCCAATGTCAGGATCTTTAACCCAGATTTAATGCCACTTCTGTGTAAACTGGGAAAAATTTTAACTTTTTCTAAAAAAGGGTAAAATGGTAATTTGCAATTATAGCGCGGGTTGAAAAACTGATATTTTTCTAGATCTTGTGTGATGAAACGGGCCTCACCATTGGATTCGCAACGCGAAATCTAGCTGTCCTGTCAATTTTCTTCGAATTCTGATATAGTCGAGTTTTTCACGTTTTTTGAGGCGAGGGCGTCCGGTGACCCCCAAAAATGAAATTTTTAAAAAAATTTTAAAATTGAAAAATATTTTAAATAACGTTCATATAAAATATTTTGAGCTTAAACTGGTACAAAATAAATCGTTTCGGGGCAAAAAGGGACCCGAATCAGTGAGGGACACGTGGCGCGACTCGGGCCAAGTATTGGAAAGTATAAATAGGGGCTAAATCAGATGTTTTGCTGAAGGATGTCTGCATTTTAGTTGGTTCCAATGTGTGAGAGCAAGAGGGAGAGAAAAAGGGAGAAAACAAATCCTCCTTCGCCGATTATCGGAGTTCCGTCGCTCGGATTAACTCGGACCAAGAGCCAAAGTTCATCTCCTCGACAAGGGCTACGCGTACGTACCAAAAAGAGTGGATTTCACCGAAGATCCAAGAGGAGACTTTGGAAAAAATCAAAGCTTTGAGGTTGATTTGGTGTTATAGAAGTTCTTACACTTCTTTTGAGGTAGGGTTCCCTCCTACGTTGGTTTTATTCTTACCTTAAGTGGGCTTTTAGTGGCTGAAATTGATTTATATGTGGGCTGTCCAAATGGACTGTTTTGGTGCTGAAATTGGGGCTGTTTTGTGCACTAATTAAGGGCTGTTTTGAGCACTAATTAAAGGTTGTTTTGTGCACTAATTAGGAGCTATTTTGTGCACTAATTAGGGACTGTTAAGGGGCAGAATTTGGGCTGTTAAAGGGCTGAATTGCGGACTGTTTTTAGGCTATTTTGTGGGCTATATATGGGTTGTTATATGGTGGTTTGTATAGGCTGTTTTGTGGTTTAGATAAGAGTCGTTACGTGGGCTATTACATGTGTGAAGACCCTGGTCCATTACCGGACCCCTGTCTTCCAAGAGCATTCCTCCCATTACCGGGATATCCAGCTCTCCATCAAAAGATTTCGGCTGACCTGCGGGACAAACCCCCACAGTAGCCTTTACCTCTGTCCCACATCGGGGAAAGAGTCGTCTCCCCACCCCCATATAAGCCGAAGCACCATATGAGAGCAGTACCCAAGTACCACAGTGTGCTACTTGGGTACTGCTCTCATATGGTGCTTCGGCTTATATGGGGGTGGGGAGACGACTCTTTCCCCGATGTGGGACAGAGGTAAAGGCTACTGTGGGGGTTTGTCCCGCAGGTCAGCCGAAATCCTTTGATGGAGAGTTGGATATCCCGGTAATGGGAGGAATGCTCTTGGAAGACAGGGGTCCGGTAATGGACCAGGGTCTTCACATAAAAGGCGCCTTTTATGTGAAGACTCCTCCCATTACCGGGATGTAGGTCTTCCAAGAGCATTACCGCCCTCCACCAAAGGATTTCGGCTAAAGCAGGACGACCCCACAGTAGCCTTTACCTCCGTCCCACATCGGGGAAGGAGTCGTCTCCCCACTCCCATATAAGCCGAAGCACAATATGGAAGCAGTACCCAAATAGCACTAGTGTGCTACTTGGGTACTGCTCTCATATTGTGCTTCGGCTTATATGGGGGTGGGGAGACGACTCTTTCCCCGATGTGGGACAGAGGTAAAGGCTACTGTGGGGGTTTGACCCACAGGTTAGCCGAAATCCTTTGGTGGAGGGAGGTATATCCCCGGTAATGGGGAGGTAGATCCCTCACATAAAAGGCGCCTTTTATGTGAAGACTCCTCCCATTACCGGGATGTAGGTCTTCCAAGAGCATTACCGCCCTCCACCAAAGGATTTCGGCTAAAGCAGGACGACCCCACAGTAGTCTTTACCTCCGTCCCACATCGGGGAAGGAGTCGTCTCCCCACTCCCATATAAGCCGAAGCACAATATGGAAGCAGTACCCAAGTAGCACACTGTGGTACTTGGGTACTGCTTCCATATTGTGCTTCGGCTTATATGGGAGTGGGGAGACGACTCCTTCCCCGATGTGGGACGGAGGTAAAGGCTACTGTGGGGTCGTCCTGCTTTAGCCGAAATCCTTTGGTGGAGGGCGGTAATGCTCTTGGAAGACCTACATCCCGGTAATGGGAGGAGTCTTCACAACATGGGCCGTTATGTGTTACATTATGCCTTAATGATTAGGTGTGTTATTAGCCTAAAAGTTGTGATATCACTTGCTTATGATTATGAAAGTAAAATTATGGACTTATGACATGATTTATGATTGGAAAAGCAATTGTTGGTATTTGCATGTTATGATATATTGAATTTATGGCAAATATGGTCTCTATATGCTTAGAACATAACTTATCATGATATGTTGAGATAGTTCATATGTCATTCATAGCATATTGAACATTGTATCATTGTGCATAGAGGCATCACATTCATGGGCATAAGTCATGAGTGTGGGTGTGTGAGATGCATGGTTGATCAAACACCATGTTTGGTGGTTGGTATGTGGGTTCGGGAAAAAGTGGATCGAAGATCCCCTTTGAGTAGCATGGTGGCATGGAAGAAAACTTGTGTCAGGTATAGCAAGTAGGGCTAGACTCTCCCTCGGGTGCAAGACCCGGCGACTTGGTTATACACTCTTCTGTGGTGAAATTCTGGAAAAGTGTAGTATGGTATACGGAACCAGCGGTATAAAATCCTAAATTCGTTGCCCAACAAGACACAAGATTTTGATTTATAAGAAAATACTCATTTAATGAGTACAATCCAATAATGATCTAACTTATAAAACGCATGATTTTTTATTCAAAGCGATCATTGGATGTATTTCCGTCGAAGACAGGTCATTACACATTGGCATTGCATTGTGTTGTGGAAGTCAGTGAGGACTTGGGTGTAAGTGCATGAGTGAGTATCATCTTATTTCATGGCATGACATGGTTGCATTTCAACATTGAATACATATTCTTGTATGAATGGTTGTTAAATGTTAAATGTTGCTTATACACTTTGCATATGCATTTAAGGTGGGGAGTAGCCCTAGTAGGAGTATTTCTCTACTGGCCGTTGGCTCACCCTATACGGAAAACATTTCAGGTACGGGTCATACGCCGAGAGACGGCACTTACTCGGGCACTTAAGGAGGAAAAAAAGCGGACTTGTGGCTTTCAATCCATTTCTTTTGTAAAATTAGACTTGTAATTAAATTTTGGCATGTAATGTGTAAAGGAATTGTGATAGAATCTATATCGACCATTTTAATATAATCTTTGCATGTTTGTATGAATATGGATAATTGGACCTGGGGTTGTCAATGTTGAATATAGCACCTTGGATGGGTCTTGTTATTATAAAATGCACAGATTTTGTTTTGAGTAGAGTTCTCCTTACAAAGGAGACTCTGCCCGAATTTTTAATAAATGATGGACCCCAGTAAATGGGGCATAACGTTGAGATATCGAGTTATTCGGTATCCACGGGCATTCCGCGTGTTGATGAGTAATCAACGGACCCCCGGATTTTGGGGTGTCACAACTTCCAATGAATCTGAAATATGTATTTCTGGAAGAAAAAATGAAATTCATCCGGTATCTTATCATCAGAATTATGTGACAGTCAACAAAAAGAATTAATAAGAGTATTAAAAAATTGTCAAAGTGTTCGCAGATGGACAATAGCTGATATAAAAGGTATAAGTGCACTGTTGTGTACTCATTGTATAGATTCAGAAGAAAATGCTAAATTATCTAGTCAACCGCAAAGAAGATTAAATCCACACTTTAACGAGGTTGTTCACAATGAAGTACTTAAACTATTTGACGCAAATGTTATCTATGCTATATCTGATAGTAAACAGGTTAGCCTTCACAAGTAGTTCCAAAGAAATCTAGTGCTACTGTAATACAAAATAAGGAAAATAAATTAATCCCAATGCGTACTGTCATAGGCAGGCTTGTATGTGTTGTTTTTCGGAGGCTAAATTCACTCACTTGAAAATATCACTTTCCATTACCTTTTCTAGATCATGTCTTAGAAAGAATAGCTGGACATGCATATTATTGCTTTCAAGATGGTTACTCTAGCTATAATTACATTGAAATTACAACAGATGATCAACAAAAAACTACATTTACATGTTCTTTTGGTACCTTTGCATATAAAAGAATGCCTTTTGGCCTATGTAATGCGCCATCTATTTTTCAACTATGTATGTTAAGTATATTCAGTGATATGGTACAACGATATCTAGAAGTGATTTAAACACAGTAAAATATCTATTTGAAGATAAATCAGAAAATCTAGGAAATTGAAAATGTGAAAATCTGTTGCCTAAATCTGTAGAATCCAATGTCAGTATCTTTAAACCAGATTTAAAGTCACTTGTAATCAATCTGAAATATGTTTTTCTGGAAAAAAAAATTAAATTCATCCGGTAATCTTATCATCAAAATTATCTGAAAGTCAAGAAAAAGAATTAATAAGAGTATTAAAAAATCGTGAAAGTGTTCTCAGATGGACAATAGCTGATATAAAAGGTATAAGTCCACTTTTGTGTACTCAATGTATATATTCAGAAGAAAATGCTAAATCATCTAGTCAACTGCAAAGAAAGATTAAATCCACACTTTAACGATATTGTTCACAATGAAGTACTTAAACTATTTGACGCAAATGTTATCTATGCTATATCTGATAGTAAACAGGTTAGTCTTGCACAAGTAGTTCCAAAGAAATCTAGTGTTACAGTAATACAAAATAAGGAAAATAAATTAGTCCCAATGCGTACTGTCATAGGCTGGCGTGTATGTATTGGCTATTGCAAACTAATTCACTCAGCAAAAAATATCACTTTCCATACCTTTTCTAGATCAAGTCTTAGAAAGAGTAGATGGTCATACATATTATTGTTTTCAAGATGGATACTCTGGCTATAATTAAATTGAAATTGTAATAGATGATCAACACAAAACTCTATTTACATGTTTCTTTCGGTACGTTTGCACAGAAAAGAATCCCTTTTGGACTATGTAATGCGCCAGCTATTTTTCAACGCTGTATGTTAAGCGTATTCAGTGATATGGTATAACGATATCTAGAAGTGATTTAAACACAGCAAAATATGTATCTGAAGAGAAATCAAAAAATCTAAGAAATCCATATTGTGGAAATCTGTAGCCTAAATCTATAGAATCCAATGTGAAGATCTTTAAAAAAGATTTAAAGTCACTTCCAATCAATCTGAAATATGTTTTTCTGGAAAAAAAATGAAATTCATCCGGCAATCTCATCATCAAAATTATCTGAAAGTCAAGAAAAAGAATTAATAAGAGTATTAAAAAATTGTCAAAGTGTTCTTAGATGGACAATAGCTGATATAAAAGGTATAAGTCCACTGTTGTGTACTCATTGTATATATTCAGAAGAAAATGCTAAATCATCTAGTCAACTGCAAAGATGATTAAATCCACACTTGAATGAGGTTGTGCACAATGAAGAACTTAAACTATTTGACGCAAAAGTTATCTATCCTATATCTGATAGTAAACAAGTTAGTCTTGCACAAGTAGTTCCAAAGAAATCTAGTGTCACTGTAATACAAAATATGGAAAATAAATTAGTCGCAGTGTGTACTGTCACAGGCTGCCGTGTATGTGTTGTTTTTCAGAAGCTAAATTCACTCACTTGAAAATGTCAGTTTCCTTTACCTTTCCTAGATCAAGTCATAGAAAGAATAGCTGGTCAGGCATATTATTGCTTTCGAGATAGATATTCTGGCTAGAATTAAATTGAAATTGCAACAGATTATCAACAAAAACTACATTTACATGTTCTGTTGGTACATTTGCATATAAAAGAATGCCTTTTGGTCTATGTAATGCGCCAACTATTTTTCAACACTGTATGTTATGTATATTCAGTGATACAGTAGAACGATTTCTAGAAGTGATTTAAACACAGTAAAATATGTATATGAAGATAAATCAGAAAATCTAGCAAATAGAGAATGAGAAAATCTGTTGCCTAAATCTATAGAATCCAATGTCAGGATCTTTAAACCAGATTTAAAGCCACTTCCAATCAATTTGAAATATGTTTTTCTGGAAAAAAAAATTAAATTCATCCGGTAATCTTATCATCAAAATTATCTGAAAGTCAAGAAAAAGAATTAAAAAGAGTATTAAAAAATTGTCAAAATGTTCTTAGATGGACAATAGCTGATACAAAAGGTATAAGTCCACTGCGGTGTACTCATTGTATATATTCAGAAGAAAATGCTAAATCATCTAGTCAACCACAAAGAAGATTAAATCCACACTTGAATTAGGTTGTTCATAATGAAGTACTTAAACTATTTGACGCAAATGTTATCTATCTTACATCTGATAGTAAAAAGGTTAGTCTTGCACAAGTAGTTCCAAAGAAATCTAGTGCTACAGTAATATAAAATAAGGAAAATAAATTAGTCCAAGTGCGTACTGTCACAGGCTGCGGTGTTTGTGTTGTTTTTCGGAAGCTAAATTCACTCACTTGAAAATATCACTTTCCATTACCTTTTCTTGATCAAGTCTTAGAAAGAAGAGTTGGTCATGCATATTATTGCTTTCAAGATAGATACTCTGGCTATAATTAAATTGAAATTGCAATAGATGATCAACAAAAAACTACATTTACATGTTCTTTTGGTACCTTTGCACATAAAAGAATGTCTTTTGCACTATGTAATGCGCCAGCTATTCTTCAAAACTGTATGTTAAGTATATTCAGTGATATGGTAGAACGATATCAAGAAGTGATTTAATCACAGTAAAATATGTATCTGAAGATAAATCAGAAAATCTAGGAAATCGAGAAAGAGAAAATTTGTTGCCTAAGTCTATAGAATCCAATTTCAGGATCTTTAACCCAGATTTAAAGGCACTTCCAATCAATTTCAAATATGTTTTTCCGAAAAAAAAAAAAATTCATCCGGTAATCATATGATCAAAATAATCTGAAAGTCAAGAAAAAGAATTAATAAGAGTTTTAAAAAATCGTCAAAGTGTTCTTAGATGGACAATAGCTGATATAAAAGGTATAAGTCCACTGCAGCGTACTCATTGTTTATATTCAGAAAAAATAATAAATCATCTAGCCAACCGCAAAGATGATTAAATCCACACTTTAACGAGGTTGTTCACAATGAAGTACTTGGACTATTTGACGCAAATGTTATCTATGCTATATCTGATAGTAAACTGGTTAGTCTATCACAAGTAGTTCCAAAAAAATCTAGTGTTGTTGTAATACAAAATAAGGAAAATAAATTAGTCCCAATGCGTACTGTCATACACTGGCGTGTATGTGTTGTTTTTCGGAAGCTATATTCACTCACTTGAAAATATCACTTTCCATTACCTTTTCTAGATCAACTCTTAGAAAGAATAGCTGGACATGCATATTATTGCTTTCAAGATGGTTCCTCTGGCTATAATTAAATTGAAATTGCGATAGAGGATCAACAAAAAACTACATTTACATGTTCTTTTGGTACCTTTGCATATAAAAAAATGTCTTTTGGACTATGTAATGCGCCAACTATTTTTCTACATTGTATGTTAAATATATTAGGTGATATGGTAGAATGATATGTAGAAGTGATTTAAAAACAGCAAAATATCTATCTGAAGATAAATCAAAAATCTAGGAAATTGAGATTGTGAAAATTTGTTGCCTAAATCTGTTGAATCCAATGTCAGGATCTTTAAACCAGATTTAAAGCCACTTCCAATCAATATGAAATACGTTTTTCTGGAAAAAAAAATGAAATTCATCTGGCAATCTCATCATCAAAATTATCTGAAAGTCAAGAAAAAGGATTAATAAGAGTATTAAAAATTGTCAAAGTGTTCTTAGATGGACAATAGCTGATATAAAATGTATAAGCCGACTGCTGTTTACTCGCTGTATATATTCAGAAGAAATTGCAAAATCATCTAGTCAACCGCAAAAAAGATTAAATCCCCACTTGAATGAGGTTGTTCACAATGATGTACTTAAACTATTTGATGCAAATGTTATCTATCATATATCTGATAGTAAATAGTTTAGTCTTGCTCAAGTAGTTCCAAAGAAATCTAGTGTTACTGTAATAAAAAATAACGAAAATAAATTAGTCCCAATGCATACTGTCATAGGCTGGGGTGTATGTATTGACTATTGCAAACTAAATTCACTTAGCAGAAAATATCACTTTCTAATACCTTTTCTTGATCAAGTCTTAGAAAGAGTTGCTGGTCATGCATATTATTGCTTTTAAGATGGACAGTCTAGCTATAATTAAATAGAAATGTCAACAGATGATCAACAAAAAACTAGATTTACATGTTCTTTTGGTACCTTTGCATATAAAAGAATGCCTTTTGGACTATGTAATGCGCCAGTTATTTTTCGACACTGTATGTTAAGTATATTCAGTGATATGGTTGAACGATATCTAGAAGTGATTTAAACATAGTAAAATAAGTATTTGAAGATAAATCAGAAAACTCTAGGAAATCGAGAATGTGAAAATTTGTTGCCTAAATCTATAAATCCAATGTCAAGATCTTTAAACCAGATTTAAAGCCACTTCTAATCAAATTGAAATATGTTTTTCTGGAAAAAAAATGAAATTAATCCAGTAATCATATCATCAAAATTATCTGAAAGTCAAGAAAAAGAATTAATAAGAGTATTAAAAAATCATCAAGGTGTTCTTGGATGGACAATAGCTGATATAAAATGTATAAGCCCACTACTGTTTGCTCGCTGTATATATTCATAAGAAAATGCAAAATCATCTAGCCAACCGCAAGAAGATTAAATCCCCACTTGAATGAGGTTGTTCACAATGATGTACTTAAACTATTTGATGCAAATGTTATCTATCCTATATCTGATAGTAAATAGGTTAGTCTTGCACAAGTAGTTCCAAAGAAATCTGGTGTTACTGTAATACAAAATACAGAAAATAAATTAGTCCCATTGCATACTGTCATAGGCTGGGGTGTATGTATTGACTATTGCAAACTAAATGCACTCAGCAGAAAATATCACTTTCTAATACCTTTTCTTGATCAAGTCTTAGAAAGATTAGCTAGTCGTGCATATTATTGCTTTCAAGATGGATACTCTGGCTATAATTAAATTGAAATTGCAATAGATGATCAACAAAATACTACATTTACATGTTCTTTTGGTACTTTGCAAATAAAAGAATGTCTTTTTGGACTATGTAATGCGGTAGCTATTTTCAACACTGTATGTTAAGTATATTCAGTGATATGGTTGAACGATATCTAGAAGTGATTTAAACACAGTAAAATAAGTATTCGAAGATAAATCAAAAATCTAGGAAATCGAGAATGTGAAAATCGGTTGCCTAAATCTTTAAAATCCAATGTTAGGATCTTTAAACCAGATTTAAAGCCACTTCCAATCAATTTGAAATATGTTTTTCGGGAAAAAAAATGAAATTTATCCAGTAATCATATCATCCAAATTATCTGAAAGTCAAGAAAAAGAATTAATAAGAGTATTAAAAAATCATTAAGGTGTTCTTGGATGGACAATAGCTGATATAAAATGTATATGCCCACTACTGTTTACTCGCTGTATATATTCAGAAGAAAATGCAAAATCATCTAATCAACCGCAAAGAAGATTAAATCCCCACTTGAATGAGGTTGTACACAATGATGTACTTAAACTATTTGACGCAAATGTTATCTATCCTATATCTGATAGTAAATAGGTTAGTCTTGCACAAGTAGTTCCAAAGAAATCTAGTGTTACTGTAATACAAAATACGGAAAATAAATTAGTCCCAATGCGTACTGTCATAGGCTGGGGTGTATGTATTGACAATTGCAAACTAAATTCACTCAGCATAAAATATCACTTTCTAATACCTTTTCTTCATCAAGTCTTAGAAAGTGTAGCTGGTCATGCATATTATTGCTTTCAAGATGGATACCCTAGCTATAATTAAATTGAAATTGCAATAGATGATCAACAAAATACTACATTTACATGTTCTTTTGGTACCTTTGCATATAAAAGAATGTCTTTTGGACTATGTAATGCGCCAGCTATTTT
>CAUOFW020005887.1:0-25733 GCA_963454935.2 Ilex paraguariensis
CCACAGTGATTGATTTCTCACATTATGCCAATTTCATCATCCACGTATGTTGCTACGATTTACGTTACTTACATTTAGGATATTTAATTAACTATCATCAATAGGTTGTTAACTGAAGTGAATTAATTGCATAACTAGTTCATTCATGTATTTCAAATATGGAGTGAAACCATGAATTTTGTTTTTTTTTTGTTTTTGTTTTTACATTTTTCCATTGGAGTTGGGTTTTGAGAGGGGGGGGGAGGGATATGGTTGGGATTGGGGAGGGTTATGTCTTGGGTGGCAAAATAACATTTAGAGAAACTAGAATTTTAGGAATTTCTTAAAATCTTAAAAAATTGTGACAATTAGGATATTTAAAAGAATATTATTGCTATTTCTTATAGTTTTAAAAGCAAATTCTAAATAATTTTCACAATGGTAACTTCAGTTGGAGATTAATTTTGAAAGAAGACAAATGTAAGTCTAAATAAAACAATGCTTTTAAAGGTTCAATTTCGCATAGAGTAAAATAACTTGATTATGAATTAAGATTGCAGTAGAAACAAACTTGTAAGATGAATCACCAAAGGCTTTGCTATGAAATATAATGGATTTGCCATTAATTTTCTATTCCTCATTTGTAGTAGAGTTCTGAATTCACTAAACATACATAACCCAATATAAATTCGATACTGATTGATCTGAATATATATATATAATGAAAACTTGAAAATTTCCTTTCAAATATCTATGCCTTTCCAGATGATTTTTTGATGGGATAATTTCCCTAAGTTATCATAATATGCACTACCTATGCTGATCTCCTTAGTAATTTGATATATTGCAGACCAAAATCAACTAATTTATGATTCTAATTAGTTTAATACATTTCATTTTTTTTTTTTGAAATTCAAAAGAAATGACATATGTGTACTTCTTACATATGTCATTTTGGGAACTGTACTTCTTACTAAGGACATATGTATAATCTCTTTGTCCCTAGAATTTGACTTAATATAATTTTTTTAAATTTTCAAAGATATTCAGATAAGGCCATCCTTGTTGTTGGCTAGCACTCCATGAGAAGATGAATTAAAATGAGTTAATTACTTTGTTGAAACTCTTATGGGTTGAGGTCTGATGTCTATTTAATATTTTGTGGTATTGATTGTGATGAACTTTAAAATGGTTCTATATACTCGTACTAAGCCACGCACTCCCCGATATTGTGTAATTCTGATCTTGATTTTACTTTTATCTAATTATATTGTTCCAATGCCAAAAATGAGTAATACTAACTTCATTTTTTGATATCTCACTAATTGAAATTCCTAATTATTTAATCTAATGTGTGACTAATTGGATTGATGTGACTCATGGAACATGGTCTTTAAATTTCATGGACTCCCCAAAAAAATTATTTAATGACAAATTGTCAATTTTATTGCATTTTATTCAAATAGACCGACAAATGTTGCACATGCATTCATTTCACATATCTCCTATGTTTCTCTTTACTGTAAAATTCTCGTCAACTTAGTTGCACTTTAATCTATATTTATAGTTATATTTATATTACTAATAAAAGTACTTTGAATGAAATTTTTTTGATTTATTATTTTATCTTTATAAAGAATTTTAAATATCACACTATCTTTCCAGACTTAAATATCTAAATTACAATTATATCATTATGTATTTAAATTTTTAAATTTTCCCACATCTCTTTTAATTCTCTATTCTATCTATAATACTCTAAAATACCAACATAAGTGAAAAACATTTTTTTTTCAATCCTTCCAATGGAGGTCTTGATAGCATATATTTATTTTTCAAAATTCCTCGGCCGTTTGGTTTGAGTTCCACTTTCCGACACTTTCTATGAGTTTTGAACATTAAAAAAAATAATAAGACAAAATATGAGCTTGAGCCCCTTTGAAATAATTTTTGTATAGTTGATGTTTTTCTTCTCTAGACTTCTTGTATTAACTTTTATTCTCATTCTCATACCAGGAATTAAACACTACCAAGGACTTTATTTCATTTTTTGAGCAAATGATGTTCTTGGTTCAAAGTGCTTTCTAGTTTGCACACAAAGGAAGTCTGTCACTTGAATCCATATTTAAGTGTGGCAGAATGTTAGGAATTAGTTCATTGTGTAATGGAATGTATATGTGCGAGAAGGAAACTTGATGAAGCATATGTTATCTAGCTACTTTATTGTAGCTTCTCTTTGGTCTTTTTTTTCACTGTCTTGATTGATCCTATTTGTTTGAACAGTACTTGTCATGTGTTGTGTACCTATGCTGCTACAAACGTTGCCAAGAAACCATGTACACCAAGATTCATATAGAGATTCTATATCAAATAACTTGAAATGTGAATGACGAGAATTTTGACCAAGCAATTCTTTAATCAATTTTTTTCCTATAACAAAATTTTTGGAGGTTTACACATGAGAATTGTAATGGTGAATCCTAGTACAATAAAAACATTGTTTCTAGTTACATTATGAAATTGTAAGGCATTTCGTCCATGTTGGGAGGATCACATGTTTTATTATATTGATGTACAAAACTTTTCCTGAAATTCGCAAAAATTTATCCAAAGCTTTGATCATCTATCTGAGAGTATCATATAATTCAAGTATCACTTCTCAAAGTCTGTGACCAATTACTTCTAAATTTAAGCCAATTTGTTTTTTTTTTTTATCTTATTTAGTAGATTTAAAAAGCAAGATATCTTATTTTATTGTGTTCTTTATGTATATTAATCTCAAGAAATTTGGAGGCCGGTCCCCCTATATGGACTTATTTAGAGATAAGTCTGTCAAAGAAACTTATTTGGTTCTAAGTTCATTTTTGTCAATTTTACTATTGTAACCCTTTTCTGTAAGAATGTTATAAACCACGTTTATAGACACAATAATCAGTCATATACATCTTTTTTATAATGGCCTTTAAATCCAGCTACAATCTTCCAAGTTACAATGTTTCCTTATCCAAAAAATAAGAAACCAGCATTTACTAAAAACCATTCATATTCAAATTTCTAATTCATTACATTTCATAAAATACAATTTCAATTTACTATTGCAGTTTACTTCAGATTCCATCGACAAAATATTAATATTTAAAAAAATAACAATAATAACATACTCAACAAAGACAATAACATGGTCACTAAAAAAATAGTAACATGCTCACAAAAAAATGGTAACATGGTAAAAAAGTAATAACAATTAGAGATTTAATTCTGTCAAAGTGGGCATTAATCTTGTAACCAAGATTCAAGAGAACTCATACATTACTACTAAATTAAAGTGTTACAGATTTTGATTTTGTTGATTTTTTTGTTGCACAAGACAATCGAGTATTCTTTATTTGTATTACTGTGAAAAAAGTTCATGTTACTATACATGAACCACAAAATAGAATTCAGAATTTCGATATCTAGATATTCATAATTGGTGTTGAGTATCGTAATTCAATTATCGATTGTGTTACTACTCATCATTTCATAAATTTTTAATTTGTGGATCGTATTTTCACTAAAATCATTCGAAAATTGATGGTACTGTAAAAAAATTATTGTTTTGTATTTTGTAAAATTAGATGTGTTACTGACACAAAACTTTGATGTTACTGTGAATATTAAAGTGTGTATTATAAAATATACGACTCAAGGTTCGCAATTGTATGTTAAAATTTATTATAGTAACATTAGTGTCAGTGTTGTAACACAACTATACTGGTAACACGACCCTAATTGTAAGTTCAAGTATATAGTAACATGAATATTACTATATATTAACATTCGTGTTACTAAACTCTGTTGACATTGTTCAACCTCCCTATATTATGCATTACTGTTAAAAAAGTTTTGTTATCAAGGTTAGGCAAGACACTTTGTCTAGAGTGATTTCAGATTGTTGCTCTGTTGTTCTTGTAGATTCTAAGTGCTGGTAGGGTTCATGTCTGTCTAAATTTGAAAATATATGGGTGGAGCATAGAGATTTTAGGATGAGGATTAGAGAGTGGTGGGTAGAGACAAGGATTCAAGGGTGGGAAGAGTTTTAGATTTTTGAAAAAAAACATGAGGTTATAAAACAAAAGTTGAAGGGGTGGAAAAAAGAGGTGTTTGGGATATTAGAGAAGCGAAAAGAATCCTTTTGGAAATGATTGAGGAAATTGCTAAGTTTGAAGGGGATAGGGGGAGGGATAAAGGGTATAGGAGAGAGGGGTGATCTTAGGAGGTGGTGTTTAAAGAAGAAATTAGTTTGTGGCAAAAATCAAAGGTTAAATGGGTCAAGGAAGGTGATAACAATACCAAATTTTTTCATAGGGTGGCGAATGGTAATAAGGTGAGGAAGTAAATTGATAAGTTGGACCTTGAAGAGAAGTCTATCATTGAGGAGGAGGGTATTATTGAAAGTGAGATTATTAGATTCTTTACCAATCTATATTCCAATCATGGTGGCCCTAGACCTATTATGAGAGGGCGTGAGTGGTGCCCTATTGATGGAAGTGTTGTAGGATGGATGGAGAGACCTTTTGATGTAGAGGAAGCTAGGAAAGTTGTTTTTGAATGAAGTAGTAAGGCTCCTGGGTCGGATGGATTCTCTATGATTATTTATCAGGAATGTTAGGACAAAATGAAAGTCGATTTGATGGGGGTGTTTGAGTAGTTCTTTCATAAGGGGACTATTAATGGAGTTACGGATTCCACAATATTTGCATTAACCCCAAAGAAAGTTAACTCCATGAAGCTTAAGAATTTTAGGCCTATCAGTTTGGTTACAAGTCTGTGCAAAATTATTTCTAAAGCTCTTTCTATGAGGCTAATGGAGTGTTTGGGTGACACAATTTCAAAATATCAAGGAGCTTTTGGATTTTTTGTTGAAAAATGGTTTGGTTGAAAAATGGCTTTGGAGGTTCCCTTTGGAACAAGATTCATTGTGGCATGCTGTTATTAGGAGCAAGTATGGTTTACAGGCTAATAGGTGGAACGCTAATGTAGTTGAAATTGGTACTTTTCAGAATTCATGGAAGTTCATTCTTAGGGACTGTCTTTCTTTTTTGAAAGGGTTAAGTTTATTGTAAATGATAGAATCAAAAATCAAAGTGCATTTTTTGGAGGATATTTAGGTGGGTGAGTTTCTTTCTCTAGTCTCTTTTCACGGTTGTATCATGTTTCTTCTTATCAGGGTGTCTGGATTTCATGTATGGTTTAGTCTTACTTTCAACCAATCTCTTGGGATTTTAGGTTTCGTAGGAGCCTTAATGATAGAGAATATTCGGAATTGATGACTCTTTTTTCAATTCTTAATAATGTGACGCGGACCCCTAATTTGGAGGATAAAAGATATTGGATCAGGGATTCCATGGGTATTTTTCCTTGTAAATCTTTGTTTTATTCTTTAAGTGATGATCCTTCACTTCCTTTTTTTCAAACCATCATTGAAAATTTGGAAGGCTAAAGTGTTTTTGAAGGTGGAAGTTTGTTCTTGGATTCTTGCCCATGGTAAGGCGAGAACCAATAAGGTTCTTCAAAAGAGGAGACCTAATATTTGTCTTCAACCGCAACGGTGTGTTATGCGTAGAGTTGATTATGAGAGTGTGGATCACTTGTTTTTGCATTGCCCTTCGGCGCATAATCTTTGGAATAAACTTTTTGTTATGTGAATTCTACTTGGATTTCACCAAGGGATGTGAGATCTATGTTTTGTTTAATCCATTTGGGGCTTAGGGGGAAACAAAAAATGGAAGATTATTTGAATTTCTTTCTTTGCTAAGAGGAATTTGGGATAGAGTTCTTTTTTTAGCTTCTTTTTGAACTTCTAGGACTAAAGAGTTTGATGACATCCTTCTTTTTTTGTATTAGAACAAGTTGGAAAGTCTCATGTGGCTTGTAATTTTTTATGTTTTGCTTTTGCTTTTCTTTAACGGTCATTTTGTTGGATTACTTGTCCAGTAGGGATATCCATGGGCCGGGCCGAACCGAGCCGGGCTAGGCCCCCGAAATTTTTTCGGGTCGAACCTGGGCAGGGTAAGCCCAATCCCTTATTCAAGTGAGTTATTGGGGTGGCCGGGCCGAGCTTCTGGTAGAGGTAGACTACCCGTAGCCCAACCCGCGAGCCTATTGGACGGGCCTACTCGCAAGCTTTTTTATATACAACTTCATTTAAAAATAATGAATATTTTTGTACATTAATATTTGTGTAAATTATATTTTTGAATCAAAAGTATAGTCAAAATAGATAAAAATAAAATGAATACATCACAACAATATTTGATTAGGGGATGAACTACATCAAATAGAATGAATACATCTCAACTAGGTTGATACCTACTCATTTATCTATCATTTGTAATTTCGCATTACTCTACCCTTTAAAACTTGTAAGTTTAATATATGGAAAGGAAAATGATGCATTATTGATAGTATCTAAATTTTTAAAATTTCGATTTCCAACATTGGGAGACTTATTTTAAAGTTTTAATTTAATGGTCTAAAAGTATAATTTGTATAGGTTAAAGCATTGTTTTCCTAAATCAGGTTGATTAGCATTCACCTGTGTTAAAGCATTGCTTCCTTTGAGCAGGACTCCAAAGGCGGTTACGATGATACCTCTTCTTACAATTGCGGACAATGTAACTACATTCATTTGACTGTGTGACAGACGTAACTGCATTCATTTGTTTAGTTATCATTGAGATGAGCAGCTTCATAACCCGGAATTCGTTATTGTCCCTTCTCAGTAATATTCTACGTTTTCCCCAAGAGTGAGAACAAAGGGATTGGTCATTAGGACTGTGGCAGAGATGTAAAATATTAGAGTCAAACATGAAGATGCTGATGAGTTTCTTGAAACATGATAGATTGTTATACAATTTAAACATGTGTATGCCAAATCTTCATATACAATGTGTTTGTCACTGCTTGTTGCTTAATGTGAGCATAGGAAGGGTATTGCCTTTTTACCATGGGTAGCAGAATGTTACTGATAGCATTCATTTAATAATTGTGGTTTTCTTTTTTTTTCTTTTTCTTTTTCTTTTTCTTTTTTTTTTTTTCTCTCTTTTGGATAATGGAGAAACCATCCTAGCTATATAACCTTTGAAGGGGACCTAAAAATATTTAGAGTTACGATTGTTATGTCAATTTTGGATGCGTGCAATCATTTGCAAACTACTCAGAATTCGGGATCTCAGCATATTTATCGTTGAAGTTCCCGGATTTATTCTTCCCGGATCTTGGACAATGAATATTACATTCCTGAGTAGACAGTCTTGCGTTCAATTCTTGTTAGTGAATTTTAGATTTATCTAATACCTGTAATTAAGGAGTAATTGTAGATATTTGAGATTTATTTTGTAGGTGTTTTTTATTGTTATTCTCGTCTCGAAAAAGTTTCTTTATCATAAGAGAAAAAAATAAAAAATACAAAGCGTGATAAAGCGTGAAATGGTTCCACAACTAAATTTAGGGAAAATTGGGTGTGGGTACATTTTCTAAGACTTATTTGAGAGAAAGTTCAATGAGAAAATTTTTACTCTATTAAATTCACTTTTACATAAATTTCTTCTTGTTAAGATTTCTCTCACCTTTACTCTCTCCCTATTTTCTCGCTCTTTCCCTCTCTCTCTCTTTGTTACTCTCTCACTCTCTCTTCCCTATTTTTTTTCTCTCTTTATTCCCTATTTTCTAGGGCTATCAATTTTTGATACGACACGAGTCGAACACGAAATTAATGGGTTAGACACGAAAATAAATGAGTCAACAGGTCAACACGCTTAAACACAAAAAAAATTATGTCAGACTCATGTCAAAATCAGGTCAACCCAATTTTAACCTAATTAACTAGTATATTTTAAAAGATTAACATGATTCGAACACAAACACGACCTAACCTATTGTAAACCTGGCCGGTCGGCCGGGTCTTTCCCTGTTGTTCTGTTCCCGCCACGAGAAAGACGCACGGAAGAGGTATGCCCAGCGCGCCCTACTAGCTCTCCCCCCCTAAGAACCAGGCCTTACTATAACCAACCTCACAGATCCAACTGAATTGCATCTTCTTTAGCCCCATGAAATAGAAAAAAAAAATGGGCATATGCCGGACCCTGAGTACAAAGTTAACCAATGTCATTTCTAGAAGTTCCCTCTCGTATGTCACCTTACTCAGATTTTTTTGATAAAAACCAGTTTGATCTGTTTTACCGAGAAGGGTGGGTTGATAACCCACCGCGGAAGGCATTCTACCCAATAAGGCAGATACTTCGGATCCTGCTTGGACGAAACGGAAGATATTTAACCCATTTATGGTAGTATAGTTTCATGTTGTGCATAACAGATGTGGTCTTAATATTATTACTTATTAGTTATTGTTTCTACTATGGTAATTGGCAGTATAATTCTTAACATTATTATGATAGTATACTAGTATAATTCTTGTTTTATTTTTTGGATTGAAACTTGAATTCATTTTAGTTAATTTCATTGATGAGATGTGATATATTATTTATGAAAAAATTATTTAAAATTTTGGATGAATGATTAAATGGTGTATTTAATGGTAATAAACAGGTGTGAAAACATGTTATGTGTGTTAACCCGAAAACGACATGTTTATTAAATGTGTCAAACAGGTCAAATTCAGATAACCCGTTTAATGTCTAGGTCAGTGAGTGTTTACACATCTCGACATGATTATTAAACATGTCAAGTTTGGATTTTGAAATTTTTGACACAAACTCGAAATTAACCTGACACGAAATGAACCAACCAAACACGTTTGACACCCCTATTATTTTCTCTCTCTCCCATTAATAATTTATTTTCTTTTCAAATATGTAAAGATTTGATTTAATTTTCGCATTCGTTTAAATTTTAAATATTTATTCTTAAATCAATTCACAGTATATTCTTCAACAGTTGCCTTTAAACGTTGTTATTTCCTATATTCTCCAGTTGTGGACTTTCTGATTCGGTTTCAAACCAACGGAATGGCTCCAAACGTGGCTTTTAGATTTGGTTCCAAATGTTGCTTTCTCCAAAAAGATACACCTAATAGCTACAAGTTACACCGGTTATTCACTGCACACAGTGACTACAAAGAAATACATCAAATATATACACCTAATAGTTGCACCAAAGAGAAACACTAAAATGATACACCTAATGGATGCACAAAATTGATACAAGAAAGTGATACATAAAAGAGATACATCAAACAAAACCACTAAAATGATATGTCTAATTGATGCACAAAATTGATATAAAAAAGTGATACACTAAATAGATAAATCAAATAGATACACCAATAAGGTGTATCACAAAAAATCAAAAAATTTATAATTTCAAACAAAAATAACTAAATTAAATCTTTACATATTTGAAAAGAAAATAAATTATCAATGAGAAATAGAGAGAGTAACGGTGAGAGAAAATAGGGAGAAAGAGAGTGAGAGAGAGTTAAAGAGTAACGGAAAGAAAGAATATGAGAGAGATAGAGAGAATAGAGAGGGATTGTGATATAATTATTTTCAAAAACCAGTTGTTGGAAGAATTACTTTAGCATAATGGGTTTTTTGGTCTTTTTCATCAAAATACACTTATGTCCAATAAGTTTTCTTTTACTCAAACTAATTGATGCACGCATGCGTTGCATGCATACTATTTTAACTTTTTTTAAAAAAAATAGATAAATTGGATCAATTTTCTTTCTATGAAGATAACTATTTATTACATGATGGTTATTGAATTTTGTGGGGCCTATTTGTCCACTTGTTCTCTTGTTAGTGGACGATTATACAAAATAACACTGCTGACGTGAGATAACTTTTATGCTCAAGATTTTTCTCGTATTTTAGGCTATATGACCTGAGTTGCATAAGGTTCAAAAAATTGAATTGCATTGTATTTAAAATTTGTAATGTTAACTTCAGTAAGTAATTAATAGTTGGATGACTAATGATTTCTTAAACCAATAAAAAGTTATTACAATAGGTTATTATTGTTTTTTTTATCTTTTTAATGATAGTATTATCAATTAAATTTTTTTGACAAGCATTGACATTCAAAATAATATATAGATTATTAGATCTATTTAAATATTTATTTTTTAGCGAATTTGGATATGCATTACGACCTACAAACATATGGTGTTATTTGATATTTTTTAATAAAATTTAGGAGAAATCCATATGCTAAATGTTAAAATCCTCTCTAATCAACTTATTCGAATCAGAACGAATATCTATTTTAACGGATTTATATATGTGCTGTGAAAAATAAAATTTGTTGAACAATTGAATTGAATTCGTATCACATTTTTCAAATCGGATTTGAATCGAATTTATATTTGTTTGAAAAGAAGATAATCAAAACTTTTTCACTTAAGCCACTTTAAAAATGATAAAGTAAACATTATAGAATTATTGAAGGATAAATAAGAAAATCAAAAGTTTTTCATTTAAGTCACTTTTTCTCTTAAGCCACTTTAAAAAGGACAAACTAGATATTATAGAATTATTGAAGGATAAATAAGAAAATCAAAAAAATTTCACTTAAGTCATTTTTATAATTGGAATATAGATATAGATAGAAATAGATCCTAAAAAATGGATAAAGTAGACATTATAGAATTTTTAAAGGATAAATAAAAAAATCAAAAGTTTTTCTCCTAAGTCACTTTAAAAAAGATAAAGTAGATATTATAGAATTATTGAAGGATAAATAAGAAAATCAAAAGTTTTTCACTTAAGCCACTATTATTAGTAGTACAAATAAATAAGTCTATATTTTTCTGGCTTCTCTTTTTCCCCTAAATTTATGTGCTAAAATATGGGTTAACCTCTCACATAGCTTAAAACTTTTGAGTCTGGCCTAAAGTGACATGCTTGAGTTGGATTATCAAAAGTAGGCTACATTTACATGCAACAAACAAAATTTACAAATATCAGAATCAATGAAGGTTCAAAAGCCCTTTTTTGTGAAGGTGAAAAACCTTAATGATCACTTTCCCTAAACCTAAGGCACCACTTAAAAAAATTGTACTCAATACCCAAGATTAGGTTGATCAATGGATCGGATTTTAATCTAAATCTGAATTCGATTAACCAGATATGAATTAATATTTTTTTATTAATAATCCGAACTCGAATCCAAATTATATTTCACGAATTTGAATTTGAATATACCTATATTCAATTAAATTACGATCAGATTATTTATATATTTTTATATAAATATTAAAAAAAATTAAGTGATTATTTATAAAAATTTAGGTATAATTTGTTAAAATTTAGTTAATTAAGTTATTTAGATCGGATCAGGTTTTTAGATTGTTAACGAATTTGGACATGAACCACGAAAATAAAATTCGTCGGATTCGAATTCAAATTAGTCAGAATCCGATCAAAACCCACTCCGTTGACAGTCCTTCCTACGACTCTTGCTTATAGCAGGCTTGGAAAAAGAAAATAATATTGAGTTTTACCCTTATTTTGTAAGTTGTTCATTTTCAGACTCGAACTTGTAATGTATTACTTTTAACGCATGTTGAAATTTTCAATGACATTACATTAGGCTATGCAGAGAGAGGACAAGAGATGTAAACTGAGTTGGGCTGGCACGAGCACAACACGGCTTAAGGTGAGCCCGCCTTGACACGATTCAAAATGGGCTAACCCAAGCATAGGCACACCCCTCGTGTCGGTTGCTATTTTAGCCCAATATTTTTAAAAATTTGGCAAAAAATTTTATTTTTACCCATCCTTACAACTATATAACGCCTAGTTTAAGGGGTAAATCTAGAATTTATAATTTTTAACTTCTATATGCCATTTTTACCTATCCTAACAGCTAGTTTGAGGGGTAAATTTGAAATCCAATATTTTTAAATTCTCTATAAATATCTTACCTCATTTCTTTTCTTTCTCATCAAATTACTCACTTTCACCCAACATTAGTGTACACATTTCCATGTACAAGGCTACAAGTATAAGTTGCAATTTATAGCTACATCAACGTCTTCGATTACTAATCTATATCCACATCTTCAATTACATGTCTGCATCTACATCTTCAATTACAAGTTCGGATCTACATCTTCAATCACTTCAAATTTGGTTGAGATATTTAATTTAATTACGTGCTTTAATTGTAATTACTTATTTTGAATTGAAAATTGACCCTAGGAATTTGAATTTGAAAATTTAGATTTTTGTGAATTTAATGAAATTAATGATGTGCAGGAAAGTTCAAGTGAACCTTCAAACAAACCTAGTGCAACTAGTACTCATGGTAGGGGAACAAGGACTCACACGTCTGAAGTGTGAAATAAAAGAACAAATAAAAAATAAAGTTGGGAATATGGAAAAAAATGGCTATATGCAATTATTGTAAAACTGAGTTGAGTTGCAAAAGTAATAATGGCTTGACAAAACATAGTGGTGGCAATGACCCTAGACAAACCCCACTTACTCAAACCAGAAGTAATTTGTCAACTTTTTCATACTCTCAAGAAGAAATGAAAGAATGATTTGCCAAATACATAGCTTCAGTAGAGTAACCTTTTACTTTTGCTGAAGATGTTAGATTTGAAAACTTTATTAAATCATCTTAACCCTTCTTATTCTAATGTTTCTAGAAATACTACTTCATGTTTAAAGGTTTTATGATTAATATCTTGTACTTTTGATTTAGGGACTGGCCACAATAAGCTATGTTTTATCTGTGTTACGGTACATTTTATTGATTCAAGTTGGGTGTTGCGTATAAAAATTATTATTTTTTGTATGATAAACTTTTTAGTATTACTTTTGAGAATCATTTTGCTAATAATACTACAATTGAAATGTTTAAACATAATTTTCATCATCCTTTGGGTGATGAATTGTTTCTTGTAAAATGTGCCTGTCATATAATTAATTTGATTATTCAAGATGGCTTAAAATTAATTAAGCAGCATATATAAAAAATTAGGAAGTCAATTTTTTTTATTGCTTCATCTCCTTCTAGGCAACAAGAATTGTTTTATTTATGTAAAACATATGGTCTAAAAATCTAGAAAGTTTATATCTGATATTAAAACTCATTGGTACCCTACATTTCTTATGTTATTAGCAATGCATCACGTGTGTTGCACGTGAATAATTTTCGTATACAAAATATTAATAAAAAGTATTAAGTATATGTGTGTCTACATTAAATATAATTTGAAGTTTATCAAAATTATATTTTTATTGCTCGTATTATACTATAAAATTCAAAAAATATTGTCTATTCCCAGTGATTCGTTGTTTTAATTATAAAAATAAATAAATATAATTCATTTAAATTCATTTGATTAGGTTTCAACTTATAATTCATTGAATAAAATAAAAATAATTGTTTAGGAATTAGTTAGATCAATAGGGATAAAATATAGGGTTAATAAAACTTTAGGTCTCTAAAGTATTCCTTTTTGTCAATTTCATCCTCAATATATTATTTTATTAATTTGGTCCATAAAATATTTAATTCTTATTGAAATGGTTCTTAATCAGACGGTGCATTAAATTTTTTGACAAAAGTAACCGCATGTTATTTCGTCATATAATATCACGTGATCAACACGAAATCACTTATGTCAAAAACTTAACAGATTGTCTGTATATAGGTCATTTAAACAATAACAAAATACTTTATAGACCAAATTGACAAAAATCAATACAATGAGGATCAAACTGATAAAGCATGTATATCTGAAGGACTAAAAGTGTTATTAACCCTAAAATATAATATATTTTAAAAGAATATTAAAATTCTAAAATTCAAGTTTTACTAAAAAATATACTTATTTTTTTTATATAAGCTCTTAATAAAATATGAAAAGTTTATTGTGGTTGAAAAATTTTGTTGATTTAACATAAATTATTTTAAAAAAAAAAAAACTACGTAAAAGATTATTTTTTATCTTAAAAATGAAATTATTGAAATTTTGGATAAAAAAATATACATATATAAGCATAATGTTATCCTTATATTTGAAATGAGTAATGTTAGATTGATGAAATTTTTGAAAAATTTTTGAACGTTTTATTAAAAACTATAGTGATGCATATATTTTTTAAGGGTAACGTAGTCAATTAAAAAATTTCATAGATAATGATATTTATATATAGTGAATAGAGAATTAAAAGAGATGCTAGGTATAATTTAGAAATTTAGAAATATAAGTATATAATGGTAATTTAGATATTCAACTACGGAAGAATAATATGGTATTTAAAATTTTTTATAAGAGTAAAATAGTGAATCAAAAGTTTTTCATTCTAAAGTATTTTTATTAATAGTATAGATAGAAAAAAATACATATATATAGACATAATATTAATTTTTTTATTTGAAAAGAGTAATGATCTATTGATAGACTTTTTAAATACGTTATTGAAAACTATAATGATGCATATATTTTTTTAAAGGTTGCGAAGTCAATTAAAATTTTTCATAAATATTGATATTTATACAAAGATAATAAATAATTAAAATTTTATACATAAGGTGGTGATTGTAATTTAGATATTTCACTTTGAAAAGATAATGTAGTATTTAAAATTTTTTATGAGGGTAAAATAGTGAATTAAAAGTTTTTCACTTAAGGTACTTTTATTAGTAGTATAGATTATCATCATGTAATTACAAATTTTATTAATGCGAAATTCATGATATTTATATGACCTCACATAATTGGGAGTTGGGTTTATTTTCTTATAATTGTTGAAAGTTTTCTATAGTGCAAAGTGTTTATTATCCTAATTCATGTGTTGTTCTTAATCAATTGTACAACACTTCTAATACTATCAATACATATAGAGAGAATAATTTTTTTGTAGACATTTGTTCCATAAGGGAAGAAAATTTTTAAAAATATTGGGAGTACATGCCACTTATTTTTTATTTAGTTGCGGTAAAGGATCCTAACAGAAAATTGGCTGGTGCAGAGGTGCTATTTAATGGAATTTCTGAAAATTTAAGCTTGTCACTTCATATTACTTTAGACGATATTAATAATTCGTTAACTTTCTCGTGTACAATTCATATCAATCTACGTATACAAACAATACAAGAAGTACTTCTTTATCATTTCTTACAAGTAGCACACGAGAGCACGAGCACGAGCACGAGCACGAGCACGAGACATCCATAACCCAGACACAGCACATGCACGAAAATGGCACTGGCACGGCACGAAGCACGAACGTTAATAGGCCGAGCTGGCACGGCATGTTTGACATCACTATGTTATGAGAGCATGACAAAGCTTCTAAAGCATTAGAGAATCAGAAATAAAACTTGCTGCAGTGAATTCCATTTATTACCTCAGTTCCAATAATCAACAATACATTTGGCGTTTTGACCAGAGATGAAGAGAGGTATGTTTACCTTTACAATTTTTCACTACAAATGAAGAGGGGTATGCCTGGTGAACTCTTCTGTGTATCTAACTCTATAATATTGTTTTTGAGGACCAAAAACAATTTGTCTGTGTTTACAGAAGTATTGTGTTTGATTTGCAAATATTCACCTCCAGTTACCAACCCAAATGAGCAGAAAACTAACTGGCCAGATCAGCGCAATGCCACTTTGTTGAGCATTTTCCTTCTATTGCTTCCTTGAGTTTCCTCCCCAACGCAAAGGCCAAAGGAGGAGGGACAGCATTGCCTATCTGCCTATGTTTATTTTGAATGTTTCCAGCAAATTTATAGCTATCAGGAAAACCCTGTATCCACAACATGAAATAACATTTTATAAATCAGGAACCAGCAATGAACAATACAGAACTATTTTGTTCTATCCACCACAGTAAAATAGTTACCCCATCACCATGGCAAAGTCAATTGCAGAAGTTTGACAATTTCTTCAAAAAATGCAGAAAAGATGCTTACCTGAGATCGAGCACATTCCCGGACAGTGAGTATCCTATCCTGTTCAGGGTGAAAGCACATTCCAACCTTTCCCATGGGTTGAGGATCAGTGATAGAGGTTGGAAAGTTTCCTTCCCAGTCCAACCTACCAAAAAGTCCCTTCCATTGGTTATGCCTCTTGGCTGTGTTTGGTAAGCACCAGGGTATTAAGTCAACCACCTGTCCATTCGATAACAGAACCTGGAGAAACGAAAAGAAGTTTGAAATAAGGCAGCGATACCCTAACAATTTCACTAAAACATTAAAAGCATCCATATGCTAGTTTCAGATGTGTTACATTGCGAATATGAGACTTGCACGTGATATTACAGCTCGGTATAACACTACGAGGCAAGACAGTCACCTTTTATGTAAAAGTCAAGCATGTTTGGTTATACGCAATATATATTTATTTCCTCTGGAATATCAAAAAGTACCTTCTCATCTGGGAGGTCACGCCAGTCAGCACCTGGACGTTTGGGAATTCTTTGGCACCGAATGAGATTTAACTCAATCATTTCTTTGGAAATATGATCAGTTAAGACATGCATACCTCCTCGAATCCCTTTTTGAAACCAAGAGACAGGTTCATTCTTGTACTGTGAAACAAAATATAAGGGAAAAAGGTAAGGAACAACAGAAGAAAAAAAAACGTCACCAACAGAAGAAATGTCCTCAGAAATGGAAAAGAGACCCTACATCCATAGCTGTAACTGAAGCCCCATTTCCAACAGCCGGGAGATCACCAATAGTATCTCTTACAGTTATTGCACGAAAAGGGGCACCAGTTGCAGTACTTCGAACGGCAGCATGGTGGATATTTGCATTTAATGTAATCTTAAGTTCTGGACCCGCAAAAACATTCATAGGCTCTGGCCATTCGGGGAGTGTCTCTTCAGGAGATGCTGCCCATATGAATGCACGTTTACGTGATTGAGAAACACCATATGCCCCAGCTTCCAAAATTCCAAACCTCACCTACCAAAAGACAAACTAATAATGAAAAGTACGTCATGAAAAATTAAATTATCCTTGCCATCTAGTATGTAATAGAAAAGACTTTTACATAAGTGAAGGAGTTCATAAACATATATAAATTTATATAACATGGATGAGGAGCACAACCAAGGTAAGTCATCCATGAGGTACCCATATATGCCTCTTTCAACAGGATTCCAGTTTTAGCAGTTATCACCTCAACAATATTTTTCGGCGAAGCAATAAGAAGAAAATGAAGTACTGTGTTATGTCCACTTTATCATGGATAACAAAGACATTCTCCAATCCTCAATGATTCTATTAGCTGGTTACCTAGTTAGTTGCCTTCTGGGTGAGGGGCTCAAATTAATAGTAGGTAAAATATATGCATGTACCTGATAACCCATTTGTAGGTAAAATATATGCATGTACCTGATAACCCATTTCAAGGAGAGAAACCAAAGTTAACTGAAATGTCTGCCGTTTATTGAAAGATATGAACGTCCTCACATTCTCAAGGAGGAAAAACTTGGGCCGGAAGTAATCAACAAAAGACAAGAACGACAAGATCATTTCACATTGAACCTTGCTCCAAGTGCTCTGATTAAACCTGTTCATCCCAGAAAAACCCTGCAGGAAAAGAAAAGTTACATATACAAGAATAACTACCTTAAATGCCCCATTGAAAATGTTTATAGAAAATCTGTAAACGAGAAGGGTAGTGGCCACTATATACCTGGCACGGTGGCCCTCCATTTATGAAATCCACTTGTCCAGGGCGAGGCAGAACACTAATCTTCTTTTCATCAAGCTTTGAAGCCAACTCAGCAGCCTCAGAAGTTGAAATACAGTCATCTGAATCCCCACATGCTGCCATGATAGCCCTGTATTTCAATTCATTGATTACTGATATAAGATGGTGAGAGAACAGAGCAGATATTGATGATTTACTGAGACAGAATGCCTATATAAAAGGTTGCCAAATTAAATATGGGGAAAAAAAAAACCATTATAAAGCTTGGAGCATATAAAAACAATGCAAATGCTAACTTCATCCAAGAGAGAGCTTCAACCTGAGGATCACATTGCAATTATCAATGAATGTCAATGCCTCTGGATGATTAAGGTTAAATGCTTCGCCTGCAGGTTCATCATACTCAATTGCCCACTTGGTCACTGATACACCTGTAAGCATTCAAAATATTGGACAAGCAGCTGAATACTTCAAAATATGGACTAGGCTGGGAGGCTAAATTTATGGTTACCTGATTGCTGTAAACCTTCAGATAATCCGCCACAACCAGCAAAAATGTCTAGTGTGGCCAGGCAATTCTTCAAATCACTTTGTTTTTCAATGATGTTTAAATCATTTTCTCCTTCTTTATATTTCCCTTTTATCTTTCTACTTGCAGCATCGTTAATTATCCTTTCTCCAAAGGGATTTAGGTTAATGCAAGCTGGCAACTGTCCACAACATGTAAGTTTATGGAGATTATTTGATGAAACCATAGCTAAAAAGATAAATTTCATCATGCTTAAAAAGAGAAAAAAACCATATAAAAAACTACAACAAATAACAAAATAGAGAGAAGAAAGTTTTCGGCTGAATATCAAACCTGTATAGAGTGGGAATAACAAGTTGAAGCACTCTATAAATGGCTATTAACAATAATGTGTTCTGCACAATAGAGAAAAAGAAACCACCTGCTTGAGAGCTCCCTTCTCAGGGTCATAGAGATGTTCACAAAAGAAAACATGCTCCAAGATATAGGGGCTATCCAGAGATGGAAGATCTTGCTTTTTTCTAACTTCACACTTTCCTTCTATAGCAGCTATGGGTAGCATGACTATTTTTTCACTGTAATAAACCTGAAAACACAATTTTGAGGTACTTCAGAGCAAGTCTAAATCATTCATATAGATTAAAAGAAGAAATTTTTAAATAATTAAGAGAAAAATTCAGAAAAGATCAGACATGGAAAATCATATTTCGGAAAAACATAAGTTGCAAACTTGCAATTGATAGGACAATGTGAACATTCACAACCTATTCTTCTGGCGTGCCTGCACGCTATATGCACGCAGCATATCTGCACGTAGCTTGCACATCTACCAGATGTATTTGAGAAAATATTATTAATACAAGTTTTGGGTTCAAATACTTCCACTAACAAAGGAGAACAAGATTGAAGATTTCCTAAGTAGTCTTACCTCTCGAATATCAGAGCGGTATGCTTTCTCTGCTGAAATATCCTCTGGTCTGAAAAACCTCCTAACTTTGACCTTCACAGTTTCAAGGTCAGCTTGTTTAGGAGACTTAGGCACTTCGATTTCCAGCAAGTGACAAACCACATACGCTTTAAGACCCACATTCCTCCCACTCTTAAAAGTCTCATTGTCCCTTGGATCCACTGCAAAATGATGAGGACCTAAATAGATAAAGTCATGAACATGGTACTCAGTACCATGGTATGCAAAACTTGTCATCGCTGGATTTAACATAAAGACGTTCTCATTCTGGGATTGTTTTATTTTACACGAGTGGCAATGCCCAGTACCAAGACCCATTTTATCAGTATGCAAACAAACGAAGGCACCTCTCTCAGGCCAGTACAAATTTTTACAAAAGTATTCCATGGGCAATCCTCTACATTTCCTATCCTCTGCTCTTGCCCTCTCAATCTTATCCCTATTGGCATTATCCTTACGATGTTGATAGGCGCAAGGCACTAATCGTGTTTCCACAACCACAGGTTCTTTAACATCACTAAGCTCAAATTCCAAGCAATCATTTGTCAGAAATACCTCCCTCTCATTAGCAGTGTTGCCAAGAACAGTCTGAAATCCTCTTAGCATTAATCTTCCATGAACCAATTTCCTGGCATCAAAGTCTTCAAACATGTACTCTACAAAATAGATAGGAAGATATTCATTCGAGTTAGCTGTTTCCACCAGCACCGAACCACCTACAGCAACCACATTCCCACGGACAATAGCTTGTTTATAAATAGCCTCACCTGCACATGTTTTTCCAACTGTGTCCCCATCCCATACAATTTCTGATGTAGAATAATCTGTTTTCCTATGTTTTGATGCTAATTGAGGTTTCTTAATTTCCTCGGGCAGTAGGATTTTCTGTTCTTCTACCTCTTCAGTGTCTTCCTCTTCATTTTCTTCTTCTTCTTCCTCAACTTCATCATACTTCAGTTCTTGACCATTATCCTCCTTCGAGTCATCAGGCAAGTAATTCGAGTAGTACTCCCCCCAAATTCTACTAATTAGTCTGGTTGTTGTAGCTGGCATTGCCTTCCTTTTTGAGACTAGGGGCGCCATTGTTGCTCTTGGGTTCATATTTGCTTCCTTCTTCAATATCACTTTTTTCTTCACTAACCACTTGGTATGATGTCGTTCTTCCATTTTCTCGTAAAGACCGTTCACAAAAGCACACTTCCTAATAGTATGATCAGGATACTCAGCAAATTGTTGCAGTATTATCTGCCCATGAACTACCACATACCTCTCCACGACAGTCGGACTGGTAGAAATGTAAGAGGGGTGATCGTTGTTGAATTCAGACACACTCTTAATGACATCTGCAAAAGAGAGACGTGATACTCGGCTCTGCTCCTTCAACAATGTAATGATGCTAATTGCAAGCCTCGCTGTTTTTAAAACTGGTTCATACCAGGGAGTGTACTGCTTTGATGGCTTTCCCAGGCGATACCTGAAAGAAACAGAAAGAAGACTACATAACCATACATCATAAATTGATCTCTCTCTACTCAAACATTTCTGAAAGACTAGGCCTGTAGTTTTCTTCAAGATAAAGGGGAAGATTAAGTCAATTGGGTTCTTTCAATTGAAAGACCTCAAAGGTCCGTACTAAATTTTTTACACCACTCCGTGGTATGGGCATTCGTCTTAAATTTAAAAAGAAAAACTTCTAAGTACTTAGATAAACATCTTCTGATCTTTAGGTATCATACACCCTTGAACCTGCCTGGGGGAGCATATTGGTAATTGTGCTTCATATATAAGAAGCTTGTGATGCGTGGAAATAGGTGGGAAACAGAAAGTTGAGAAAAAAACAAGCAAGGTTTTCCTCATTCTAACTGTGAAGAGAGGGATACAAGACGTACTGTGATGTAGAACAGAAATTAGTATTTATTTTTATTTTAGTTCGGCCCAATGTAGTAATAAGCCTAAGGCTTAACTTAGCCCAATTTCTAATTGTTTGTTGGGTAGAAGTTTCTAGTGATGTATCAAAGAAGGTGGTTGGGAGAATGTTGAGACATTTGAAAAAGGCATTAAATTAAGTAGTTGGGAGATGAAAAGAATATTAAAATTCAACAAAAAATTTGTACTTACAAGGCCATATCCGTTCGAATAATGGTGTTGCATTTGTCATAAAATAAAAAAACCCTACCTTACTTCATATATTATATATATTCTCATCTTTAGGTATCATACACCCTTCAGCCTGCCCGAGGGAGAATACTAATGACTGTGCTCATATATAATAAACCTGTGAGGTGCTGAAATATTTGGTGAACCGAAAGTCAAGGAAAAAAACAAGATTTTCCTCATTCTAACCATGAATGGAGGGATCCAAGGTGTGCAGAACTACGTACTTCAAAATTCAACATAATTATGTAGCTTACCAGGCCATATCCGTTCGAATTGAAATAAAGACCATTGATGATCCAAATTCAATCATCCACTCCTTTATTGCACTCAAATACATTGGGATACCGTCCACATCCTGTGACCCGGAAGAACTAGAAGAAGAAAGATGGGAGTCAGCATCAAGACAAAATCCGCTGCCATCATCAGCCGTCATAATTCCCGAACCATAAATGGTCACATCAATATCAGCACATGGCTTCATTGGCAGAAGCTCCAATGAAATCAATCTCGAGTCTGAATTGTAAAGAGACCAGTTATGAAGCTTGCTTCGAGGAAGCTGATCAGGATCATAAGCATCCATATCATTGTCAAATATTATGTACTCATCTGTCTCTGGGATGGAGGTTTTATAATAAGCTGGAAACGGATAGTCATTTGCAATCTCATCTTCATTGATCTTCAGATAGAACTTGTTAGAGGAAGTAACTGAACGTTGCCTTTTCTTATGCCTCAATGATTGCCAATTCTCTTTTTCCTGCAACAATGAAGCCAATTTCATATCTTCATCTTCATCTTCCTCGGTTGCACAAGTGGAGGTATTTAACTGATTCATTGTGTCGCCATCTCCAGTTCTCACATCTGTTCTCAACACCACTCCAGATGGAACTGTCTTTGCAGGCTCAAAATCCTTACATTTCTTACTATTTTCCCTAAGGGCAACAAGAACAGGCAGTTCACTAAACATCTGATCATTGTTGGTGGATGTCTCATCCAAGCCAATCAGCTGATTATATATGAACCCACCCCAGGAAATTATCAAGTCTTTGATAGATGCTCCACGAGGAAAATTTTTACTCCCACTCAGTGAGCGGACAACCGCTGCAAGTAGCTCATCAGCACAAAGGTCAGGATTGCCTCCAGAAGATTTTGATAGTCTTTTATAAATTTCAACACATGCACGAGCCTTTTCAAAGAAAAGGCCATACAACATTTTGTAGCTGGTGGCAGGTTTAACACAGTCATAATCAGCAATTTCCGTGGAGACCCATATGACTGGTGAACCATCTTCATACCCAGATATTGCCCAAGATTCAAGGGGTCCAAATCCTTCACATAGAACCCCTGTATCCTTCTCTTCGCCTGAAGGTCCCTCCAAAGACAGAATGAGACCAGAAACATATAAATCACATACTTCTAGCATCTCAACAGGCTGTGGCTTTCCATCTGCATCGTGAAAGATGAAATCTGTCAATCGTCTGTTTGGCTTAATATCAACCTGGCCAGTTGTCGAGCTTATAGCTGTTTCCTCATCTTTCACTACTTGAATTCTTTTAGCTTCAACAATCATGGACTTATCTGACGAGCGTATTGATTTATGCTTGGAGGTGGTGGAGGAAACTGTTCGCTTTGGCATTTTTGGTGAACCAGGCACATTTTCCCGGATCTCAGACCTCACTCGCTTTTGTTTTGATTTAGTGGATACATCAGCATGAGGATCTTCTCCACTATTATCAGAAAGTGCATTCTTTGATTTTCCTTTTGTTCGCTTCTTATCCATTTCTGAAACCACAAATCAGATCAGAAATCGAAGGCATATAGCGTCTAATTTAGAAAGGTAGTAGGAGTAATGGAATATACAGAAATAACCAACAGAACAGAAGTTAAAACCACAATGGCAGGGAAGTAGACGTAGGGGAAGCCAAACAAAAAACTTAGCAATTTAAGTTCATGAAAGGAGCATATGCAACGCAAAACATGAATACTGGAATCCAATTAAGAAAACTTGCAGCCATAAAGATACACAGATGGAAACATTTTACGAGTGCAGACAATAGAAGATTCAACTACACAGAAAGACGTCAGATATCTGCATTTATTTTGACACCCAAGAGAAAGAGTGCAAAACAGGCCTGAAAAGGAAATCTAACCCTTAAACGCAACCTCCAGGGCCAAGCCATCAACTACCCATGCTTGGCACCTTACAACCTTCTGAAACTTTGCATTTCTCAACACAAGTTTTGAGTGAAGACCTCTAGAACAGTATGAGATTCGCAGTAAGGTACACGTTGTATGTGCCTCGTACTCATAAAAAACTCTTCACTAGATCGTAAAGATATGTTTATTTCAAGGTTGAAAAACATGTGATGCATGCCTTACGGAAGGGCAAAAAGAGGAAATTTCAGATTTCAAATTGCAAATTGCAATCCTTTTGTGCCTTTGCTGATCTGATCATAGCACTGGCAACAGCGCACTGTTGACCTTCAATATCTTGATCATTGAGATAAGTCCTTGACTATAGGCCTTATGTCTTAAGTGGTAACAAATATTCATTCACAAAAAGAGATTCCCTATGCCAAACTATGTTTATTCCTTTCACACTCAAAATATTGATCTGGCAGAAAAAGTTTGGAAGCACAAATTATCTTTTACTGTTCATGTAACCTTTTATTCAGATTTCAGACTCGGTGAGTCAGTGACAACGAATAGAACAATCAAATAAAACTGAGTCTGTAAGTAGTATAGGCTAAATTGAGATGGTATAATTAACAGATATTTGGCATGTTTGGACCTTAAGTCATCAAACAAGAGCAAAAGGGCTTTTCTAAGTTGTCGCATCAAACAAGAGAAAAAGTGCATGTCAAACGGTGGAAAATCGAAGATTACAAGCTTGCGCCTCTTGTAATTCTTCTCCTAGTTTCTAGAAATAAGGAGTGCTACAGCACACATTTAAGGCACCCCTCATTCTTTACTTGGACTATAATAAGTCGGAATGAAAATTCAGCCAAGTGGGGGTGAGGAATCCAAGCTTACGATAGTTAGGGCGTGTAGAAAAATAGATTTGATGAGGCTTGAACCAAAAGGCAACGGGTAGGCCATTTCACGGCCGCTTCTAGTAATTCTGATTTGCAGAGTCATGGAACCAAGCCCAACCAGATCATAAGAGACAATCCAATGGCACTGAGGCTACTAAACCTCACACCAATCTTCGAAACATCACAAATAAGGTGATATCTTCAAAACCCATTATTCAATAAATTGAGGGGGAAAAAAAAGAGTAAACCCAACAAATGCCAACAGGTTGGCACCTTAAATTCAAACTTTGCCCTCATTTGAATGCGAATATGTTCGGATGGAAGACTACTGATGGAGATAAACATAAAACTACACCAGATTAATAAACTAATGAAATGGGCATTATGCATAATTTAGTAATTCTTTGAAAATTAAACACTTTCCTTTGTGAATGCTTCCCGGTTCCCTCTATAAGTTGAAATGAACATTTTTTTCTCTGTCACTTTTTTACCTTTTTTTTTTTTTGGGGGGGGGGGGGGGGGGGGGTGGGGGGTTGGGGGAATGGGACTTAAACCCTTGATCTCAAGAAGACAGCTCCTTCACAAGGCAATGAGTACCATTGGACCACAAAGGACCATTTGTCATCACTTTTTTATCTTCTTTTCTTTCCCAAGCAACATTTCTTGAGGTCCAATTTTGACACAATTCAAGTTACATGTATTGGTAGGCCTACCATGCATTCGCACTCTTTTACCCACACAAAATTTCGTAGTACTTAAAACTCAATGTAAGAATGGAAATACAATGGATCCCAAATTTGGGATCTCAAATTGTATCCCAAATGAATAAGGATCATTGGATGAGTGGGGTCCGTTAACTTTTTAAATGGGAACCATTAATCCAATGACCCTTATTGATTTGGGATGCCATCTGGGATCCCTAGCATTGCTCATAGTAAGAACCTATATAATGGGTACTTTAGATATATATCATTATCCTATGGAGAATCAAAGATGTTACGCGTTAAAGATGTTACGCTATATAGTGTTATTTGTAGATTAGAGGTATTTTAATATTTTGTATCTATTATATAAACAGTGTGTAGTTTTAACCTAACACTATTATATTCTGATAATCTTCTATTTCTCCTATTCTTCTTATCTCTCTTCTCCAAACCCTAGCAACTTCACAACTTGGTATCGGAGCCACGATTCAAAACGAACGTCTAAACTCATCGAATTCAAACCTAGCAGTTCTCACACTCCACAGTGATCATTGCGTCTAATACATTTCTAGAAAAAATAAGAAGTAAATTTATTCCCGTTATATCTTCAGGACTTAAAAGTCATGCATAAACATAAAATGATAAAACAAACATGCATAATTTTTTTCTTAAATATGTTT
>CAUOFW020005888.1:0-25722 GCA_963454935.2 Ilex paraguariensis
GATGTGGGCAAAGATTCGAGACGAATCTTTTTGAGGAAAGGGGGATGATGAAGCCAAGGTGGGCCTATTCTTAAAGATCCTTTGCAAGTCTAGATGGGCCAATTACAAGATCAAGAAGCAATGCAAGGATTGGTGAATCCGCTTGGGATGAAGCTAGCAAGAGCCCACACTCAAGATGGGCTTGAAAGAAGGAGAACCAATTTTGATCCACTTGATTCAAGTTCTAGAAGAATCCAGCTAAGGGCTAAGGCTAAGATTCAATTGGTTTTTTTTTTGTTAAGCCTTTCAATTTGTTTAAATAATTTTTATTATTAGTTAGATTAATGGGTTTGAGGATGCTAGCCACATATGTATTATTATTTTATTTGAACTAGGATTTAGAATAAGTATTATAGCATGGTACTGTTCATGCTATAGTACTCGTGACACTATTCACTCAAGGGCATTTTTGAGAGAAAGGGTTACAAATTTTAGTCTTTATTTATTCCTATTTAGATTAGGATTTGTTTCCTTAGTAGATTAGGATTTGTTTCTTTGTAATGGCTAGCCTATAAATAGGTGTTCTATCAATGAAATAGGGAGACAATATACAATGAATTTTGATTGTGAGTTGAGTTGAGTTTACTCCTCTGTTCTTGATTGAACTTTTTGAACTTATCAAAGGTAAATCACAACCTTTGTGGCGTTCCTCCTTGTAATTTGGTTCTTGAGACGGGTTCTTCAATGGGTCTAGATTTTAATATAATTTAGGTTCTTGAAACAAGATCTCAACGGGTCTAGATTCTCCATCCATAGACCTGAGTTTGGCTTTCTTGGGTTGTATTTCCAATATTGTTGTTGGGTCTCAAAGCAAGACTATTGGGGTTCACATCATTTGGTATCAAAGCAAGGTTTCCAATCAGGTCATATCCTATCATTTTATTTCTTGCATAATTGATTCTAGGGCTTCATTGTTCTAGGGTTAAAAAAAAAAAAAAACTGCTGAAATTCTTAGAGTTTTGTGTGGCTGCCAATTTTTTTTCATTATTCTAGGGTTTGAGTTATTGTTAGGGTTTTGTCAATCGTTTACTATCTAGTTTGTGATCAAATCAGTTGGTAAAAAAAAAAGAGAGAAATTCAAATTTTTTTTTTTATTTTTTTTTTCTACTACCGTCAATGTTTCTGATCTTTCTCCCGAAGATGTGGGCAAAGATTCGAGGACGAATCTTTTTGAGGAAAGGGGAATGATGAAAGCCAAGGTGGGCCTATTCTTAAAGATCCTTTGCAAGTCTAGATGGGCCAATTACAAGATCAAAAAGCAATGCAAGGATTGGTGAATCCGCTTGGGATGAAGCTAGCAAGAGTCCAACACTCAAGATGGGCTTGAAAGAAGGAGAACCAATTTTGATCCACTTGATTCAAGTTCTAGAAGAATCCAGCTAGGGGCTAAGGCTAAGATTCAATTGGTTTTTTTGTTGTTAAGCCTTTCAATTTGTTTAAATAATTTTTATTATTAGTTTAGATTAAGTGGGTTTGAGGATGCTTAGCCCACATATGTATTATTATTTTATTTGAACTAGGATTTAGAATAAGTATTATAGCATGGTACTGTTCATGCTATAGTACTCGTGACACTATTCACTCAAGGGCATTTTTGAGAGAAAGGGTTACAAATTTTAGTCTTTATTTATTCCTATTTAGATTAGGATTTGTTTCCTTAGTAGATTAGGATTTGTTTCCTTGTAATGGCTAGCCTAAAAATAGGTGTTCTATCAATGAAATAGGAGAGACAATATACAAAGAATTTTGATTGTGAGTTGAGTTGAGTTTACTCCTCTTGTTCTTATTGAACTTTTTGAACTTATCAAAGGTAAATCACAACCTTTGTGGCGTTCCTCCTTGTAATTTGGGTTCTTGAGACGGGTTCTCCAATGGGTCTAGATTTTAATATAATTTAGGTTCTTGAAACAAGATCTCAACGGGTCTAGATTCTCCATCCATAGACCTGAGTTTGGCTTTCTTGGGTTGTATTTCCAATATTGTTGTTGGGTCTCAAAGCAAGACTATTGGGGTTCACATCATTTGGTATCAAAGCAAGGTTTCCAATCAGGTCATATCCTATCATTTTATTTCTTGCATAATTGATTCTAGGGCTTCATTGTTCTAGGGTTAAAAAAAAAAAAAACTGCTGAAATTCTTAGAGTTTTGTGTGGCTGCCAATTTTTTTTCATTATTCTAGGGTTTGAGTTATTGTTAGGGTTTTGTCAATCGTTTACTATCTAGTTTGTGATCAAATCAGTTGGTAAAAAAAAAAAAGAGAAAATTCAAATTTTTTTTTTATTTTTTTTCTACTACCGTCAATGTTTCTGATCTTTCTCCCGAAGATGTGGGCAAAGATTCGAGGACGAATCTTTTTGAGGAAAGGGGGAATGATGAAAGCCAAGGTGGGCCTATTCTTAAAGATCCTTTGCAAGTCTAGATGGGCCAATTACAAGATCAACAAAGCAATGCAAGGATTGGTGAATCCGCTTGGGATGAAGCTAGCAAGAGTCCAACACTCAAGATGGGCTTGAAAGAAGGAGAACCAATTTTGATCCACTTGATTCAAGTTCTAGAAGAATCCAGCTAGGGGCTAAGGCTAAGATTCAATTGGTTTTTTTTTGTTAAGCCTTTCAATTTGTTTAAATAATTTTTATTATTAGTTTAGATTAAGTGGGTTTGAGGATGCTTAGCCCACATATGTATTATTATTTTATTTGAACTAGGATTTAGAATAAGTATTACAGCATGGTACTGTTCATGCTATAGTACTCGTGACACTATTCACTCAAGGGCATTTTTGAGAGAAAGGGTTACAAATTGTAGTCTTTATTTATTCCTATTTAGATTAGGATTTGTTTCCTTAGTAGATTAGGATTTGTTTCCTTGTAATGGCTAGCCTAAAAATAGGTGTTCTATCAATGAAATAGGAGAGGCAATATACAAAGAATTTTGATTGTGAGTAGAGTTGAGTTTACTCCTCTTGTTCTTAATTGAACTTTTTGAACTTATCAAAGGTAAATCACAACCTTTGTGGCGTTCCTCCTTGTAATTTGGGTTCTTGAGACGGGTTCTCCAATGGGTCTAGATTTTAATATAATTTAGGTTCTTGAAACAAGATCTCAACGGGTCTAGATTCTCCATCCATAGACCTGAGTTTGACTTTCTTGGGTTGTATTTCCAATATTGTTGTTGGGTCTCAAAGCAAGACTATTGGGGTTCACATCATTTGGTATCAAAGCAAGGTTTCCAATCAGGTCATATCCTATCATTTTATTTCTTGCATAATTGATTCTAGGGCTTCATTGTTCTAGGGTTAAAAAAAAAAAAACTGCTGAAATTCTTAGAGTTTTGTGTGGCTGCCAATTTTTTTTCATTATTCTAGGGTTTGAGTTATTGTTAGGGTTTTGTCAATCGTTTACTATCTAGTTTGTGATCAAATCAGTTGGTAAAAAAAAAAAAAGAGAAAATTCAAATTTTTTTTTTATTTTTTTTCTACTACCGTCAATGTTTCTGATCTTTCTCCCGAAGATGTGGGCAAAGATTCGAGGACGAATCTTTTTGAGGAAAGGGGAATGATGAAAGCCAAGGTGGGCCTATTCTTAAAGATCCTTTGCAAGTCTAGATGAGCCAATTACAAGATCAACAAAGCAATGCAAGGATTGGTGAATCCGCTTGGGATGAAGCTAGCAAGAGTCCAACGCTCAAGATGGGCTTGAAAGAAGGAGAACCAATTTTGATCCACTTGATTCAAGTTCTAGAAGAATCCAGCTAGGGGCTAAGGCTAAGATTCAATTGGTTTTTTTGTTGTTAAGCCTTTCAATTTGTTTAAATAATTTTTATTATTAGTTTAGATTAAGTGGGTTTGAGGATGCTTAGCCCACATATGTATTATTATTTTATTTGAACTAGGATTTAGAATAAGTATTACAGCATGGTACTGTTCATGCTATAGTACTCGTGACACTATTCACTCAAGGGCATTTTTGAGAGAAAGGGTTACAAATTGTAGTCTTTATTTATTCCTATTTAGATTAGGATTTGTTTCCTTAGTAGATTAGGATTTGTTTCCTTGTAATGGCTAGCCTAAAAATAGGTGTTCTATCAATGAAATAGGAGAGACAATATACAAAGAATTTTGATTGTGAGTAGAGTTGAGTTTACTCCTCTTGTTCTTAATTGAACTTTTTGAACTTATCAAAGGTAAATCACAACCTTTGTGGCGTTCCTCCTTGTAATTTGGGTTCTTGAGACGGGTTCTCCAATGGGTCTAGATTTTAATATAATTTAGGTTCTTGAAACAAGATCTCAACGGGTCTAGATTCTCCATCCATAGACCTGAGTTTGACTTTCTTGGGTTGTATTTCCAATATTGTTGTTGGGTCTCAAAGCAAGACTATTGGGGTTCACATCATTTGGTATCAAAGCAAGGTTTCCAATCAGGTCATATCCTATCATTTTATTTCTTGCATAATTGATTCTAGGGCTTCATTGTTCTAGGGTTAAAAAAAAAAAAACTGCTGAAATTCTTAGAGTTTTGTGTGGCTGCCAATTTTTTTTCATTATTCTAGGGTTTGAGTTATTGTTAGGGTTTTGTCAATCGTTTACTATCTAGTTTGTGATCAAATCAGTTGGTAAAAAAAAAAAAGAGAAAATTCAAATTTATTTTTTTTTTTTTTTTCTACTACCGTCAATGTTTCTGATCTTTCTCCCGAAGATGTGGGCAAAGATTCGAGGACGAATCTTTTTGAGGAAAGGGGAATGATGAAAGCCAAGGTGGGCCTATTCTTAAAGATCCTTTGCAAGTCTAGATGAGCCAATTACAAGATCAACAAAGCAATGCAAGGATTGGTGAATCCGCTTGGGATGAAGCTAGCAAGAGTCCAACGCTCAAGATGGGCTTGAAAGAAGGAGAACCAATTTTGATCCACTTGATTCAAGTTCTAGAAGAATCCAGCTAGGGGCTAAGGCTAAGATTCAATTGGTTTTTTTGTTGTTAAGCCTTTCAATTTGTTTAAATAATTTTTATTATTAGTTTAGATTAAGTGGGTTTGAGGATGCTTAGCCCACATATGTATTATTATTTTATTTGAACTAGGATTTAGAATAAGTATTATAGCATGGTACTGTTCATGCTATAGTACTCGTGACACTATTCACTCAAGGGCATTTTTGAGAGAAAGGGTTACAAATTGTAGTCTTTATTTATTCCTATTTAGATTAGGATTTGTTTCCTTAGTAGATTAGGATTTGTTTCCTTGTAATGGCTAGCCTAAAAATAGGTGTTCTATCAATGAAATAGGAGAGACAATATACAAAGAATTTTGATTGTGAGTAGAGTTGAGTTTACTCCTCTTGTTCTTAATTGAACTTTTTGAACTTATCAAAGGTAAATCACAACCTTTGTGGCGTTCCTCCTTGTAATTTGGGTTCTTGAGACGGGTTCTCCAATGGGTCTAGATTTTAATATAATTTAGGTTCTTGAAACAAGATCTCAACGGGTCTAGATTCTCCATCCATAGACCTGAGTTTGACTTTCTTGGGTTGTATTTCCAATATTGTTGTTGGGTCTCAAAGCAAGACTATTGGGGTTCACATCATTTGGTATCAAAGCAAGGTTTCCAATCAGGTCATATCCTATCATTTTATTTCTTGCATAATTGATTCTAGGGCTTCATTGTTCTAGGGTTAAAAAAAAAAAAACTGCTGAAATTCTTAGAGTTTTGTGTGGCTGCCAATTTTTTTTCATTATTCTAGGGTTTGAGTTATTGTTAGGGTTTTGTCAATCGTTTACTATCTAGTTTGTGATCAAATCAGTTGGTAAAAAAAAAAAGAGAAAATTCAAATTTATTTTTTATTTTTTTTCTACTACCGTCAATGTTTCTGATCTTTCTCCCGAAGATGTGGGCAAAGATTCGAGGACGAATCTTTTTGAGGAAAGGGGAATGATGAAAGCCAAGGTGGGCCTATTCTTAAAGATCCTTTGCAAGTCTAGATGAGCCAATTACAAGATCAACAAAGCAATGCAAGGATTGGTGAATCCGCTTGGGATGAAGCTAGCAAGAGTCCAACGCTCAAGATGGGCTTGAAAGAAGGAGAACCAATTTTGATCCACTTGATTCAAGTTCTAGAAGAATCCAGCTAGGGGCTAAGGCTAAGATTCAATTGGTTTTTTTGTTGTTAAGCCTTTCAATTTGTTTAAATAATTTTTATTATTAGTTTAGATTAAGTGGGTTTGAGGATGCTTAGCCCACATATGTATTATTATTTTATTTGAACTAGGATTTAGAATAAGTATTATAGCATGGTACTGTTCATGCTATAGTACTCGTGACACTATTCACTCAAGGGCATTTTTGAGAGAAAGGGTTACAAATTGTAGTCTTTATTTATTCCTATTTAGATTAGGATTTGTTTCCTTAGTAGATTAGGATTTGTTTCCTTGTAATGGCTAGCCTAAAAATAGGTGTTCTATCAATGAAATAGGAGACAATATACAATGAATTTTGATTGTGAGTTGAGTTGAGTTTACTCCTCTTGTTCTTAATTGAACTTTTTGAACTTATCAAAGGTAAATCACAACCTTTGTGGCGTTCCTCCTTGTAATTTGGGTTCTTGAGACGGGTTCTCCAATGGGTCTAGATTTTAATATAATTTAGGTTCTTGAAACAAGATCTCAACGGGTCTAGATTCTCCATCCATAGACCTGAGTTTGGCTTTCTTGGGTTGTATTTCCAATATTGTTGTTGGGTCTCAAAGCAAGACTATTGGGGTTCACATCATTTGGTATCAAAGCAAGGTTTCCAATCAGGTCATATCCTATCATTTTATTTCTTGCATAATTGATTCTAGGGCTTCATTGTTCTAGGGTTAAAAAAAAAAAAAAACTGCTGAAATTCTTAGAGTTTTGTGTGGCTGCCAATTTTTTTTCATTATTCTAGGGTTTGAGTTATTGTTAGGGTTTTGTCAATCGTTTACTATCTAGTTTGTGATCAAATCAGTTGGTAAAAAAAAAAAAGAGAAAATTCAAATTTTTTTTTTTTTTTTTTCTACTACCGTCAATGTTTCTGATCTTTCTCCCGAAGATGTGGGCAAAGATTCGAGGACGAATCTTTTTGAGGAAAGGGGAATGATGAAAGCCAAGGTGGGCCTATTCTTAAAGATCCTTTGCAAGTCTAGATGGGCCAATTACAAGATCAAGAAAGCAATGCAAGGATTGGTGAATCCGCTTGGGATGAAGCTAGCAAGAGTCCAACACTCAAGATGGGCTTGAAAGAAGGAGAACCAATTTTGATCCACTTGATTCAAGTTCTAGAAGAATCCAGCTAGGGGCTAAGGCTAAGATTCAATTGGTTTTTTTGTTGTTAAGCCTTTCAATTTGTTTAAATAATTTTTATTATTAGTTTAGATTAAGTGGGTTTGAGGATGCTTAGCCCACATATGTATTATTATTTTATTTGAACTAGGATTTAGAATAAGTATTATAGCATGGTACTGTTCATGCTATAGTACTCGTGACACTATTCACTCAAGGGCATTTTTGAGAGAAAGGGTTACAAATTTTAGTCTTTATTTATTCCTATTTAGATTAGGATTTGTTTCCTTAGTAGATTAGGATTTGTTTCCTTGTAATGGCTAGCCTAAAAATAGGTGTTCTATCAATGAAATAGGAGAGACAATATACAATGAATTTTGATTGTGAGTTGAGTTGAGTTTACTCCTCTTGTTCTTAATTGAACTTTTTGAACTTATCAAAGGTAAATCACAACCTTTGTGGCGTTCCTCCTTGTAATTTGGGTTCTTGAGACGGGTTCTCCAATGGGTCTAGATTTTAATATAATTTAGGTTCTTGAAACAAGATCTCAACGGGTCTAGATTCTCCATCCATAGACCTGAGTTTGGCTTTCTTGGGTTGTATTTCCAATATTGTTGTTGGGTCTCAAAGCAAGACTATTGGGGTTCACATCATTTGGTATCAAAGCAAGGTTTCCAATCAGGTCATATCCTATCATTTTATTTCTTGCATAATTGATTCTAGGGCTTCATTGTTCTAGGGTTAAAAAAAAAAAAAACTGCTGAAATTCTTAGAGTTTTGTGTGGCTGCCAATTTTTTTTCATTATTCTAGGGTTTGAGTTATTGTTAGGGTTTTGTCAATCGTTTACTATCTAGTTTGTGATCAAATCAGTTGGTAAAAAAAAAGAGAAAAATTCAAATTTTTTTTTTATTTTTTTTCTACTACCGTCAATGTTTCTGATCTTTCTCCTGAAGATGTGGGCAAAGATTCGAGGACGAATCTTTTTGAGGAAAGGGGGAATGATGAAAGCCAAGGTGGGCCTATTCTTAAAGATCCTTTGCAAGTCTAGATGGGCCAATTACAAGATCAAGAAAGCAATGCAAGGATTGGTGAATCCGCTTGGGATGAAGCTAGCAAGAGTCCAACACTCAAGATGGGCTTGAAAGAAGGAGAACCAATTTTGATCCACTTGATTCAAGTTCTAGAAGAATCCAGCTAGGGGCTAAGGCTAAGATTCAATTGGTTTTTTTGTTGTTAAGCCTTTCAATTTGTTTAAATAATTTTTATTATTAGTTTAGATTAAGTGGGTTTGAGGATGCTTAGCCCACATATGTATTATTATTTTATTTGAACTAGGATTTAGAATAAGTATTATAGCATGGTACTGTTCATGCTATAGTACTCGTGACACTATTCACTCAAGGGCATTTTTGAGAGAAAGGGTTACAAATTTTAGTCTTTATTTATTCCTATTTAGATTAGGATTTGTTTCCTTAGTAGATTAGGATTTGTTTCCTTGTAATGGCTAGCCTAAAAATAGGTGTTCTATCAATGAAATAGGAGAGACAATATACAATGAATTTTGATTGTGAGTTGAGTTGAGTTTACTCCTCTTGTTCTTAATTGAACTTTTTGAACTTATCAAAGGTAAATCACAACCTTTGTGGCGTTCCTCCTTGTAATTTGGGTTCTTGAGACGGGTTCTTCAATGGGTCTAGATTTTAATATAATTTAGGTTCTTGAAACAAGATCTCAACGGGTCTAGATTCTCCATCCATAGACCTGAGTTTGGCTTTCTTGGGTTGTATTTCCAATATTGTTGTTGGGTCTCAAAGCAAGACTATTGGGGTTCACATCATTTGGTATCAAAGCAAGGTTTCCAATCAGGTCATATCCTATCATTTTATTTCTTGCATAATTGATTCTAGGGCTTCATTGTTCTAGGGTTAAAAAAAAAAAAAACTGCTGAAATTCTTAGAGTTTTGTGTGGCTGCCAATTTTTTTTCATTATTCTAGGGTTTGAGTTATTGTTAGGGTTTTGTCAATCGTTTACTATCTAGTTTGTGATCAAATCAGTTGGTAAAAAAAAAGAGAAAATTCAAATTTATTTTTTTTTTTTTTTTTCTACTACCGTCAATGTTTCTGATCTTTCTCCTGAAGATGTGGGCAAAGATTCGAGGACGAATCTTTTTGAGGAAAGGGGAATGATGAAAGCCAAGGTGGGCCTATTCTTAAAGATCCTTTGCAAGTCTAGATGGGCCAATTACAAGATCAAGAAAGCAATGCAAGGATTGGTGAATCCGCTTGGGATGAAGCTAGCAAGAGTCCAACACTCAAGATGGGCTTGAAAGAAGGAGAACCAATTTTGATCCACTTGATTCAAGTTCTAGAAGAATCCAGCTAGGGGCTAAGGCTAAGATTCAATTGGTTTTTTTGTTGTTAAGCCTTTCAATTTGTTTAAATAATTTTTATTATTAGTTTAGATTAAGTGGGTTTGAGGATGCTTAGCCCACATATGTATTATTATTTTATTTGAACTAGGATTTAGAATAAGTATTATAGCATGGTACTGTTCATGCTATAGTACTCGTGACACTATTCACTCAAGGGCATTTTTGAGAGAAAGGGTTACAAATTTTAGTCTTTATTTATTCCTATTTAGATTAGGATTTGTTTCCTTAGTAGATTAGGATTTGTTTCCTTGTAATGGCTAGCCTAAAAATAGGTGTTCTATCAATGAAATAGGAGAGACAATATACAATGAATTTTGATTGTGAGTTGAGTTGAGTTTACTCCTCTTGTTCTTAATTGAACTTTTTGAACTTATCAAAGGTAAATCACAACCTTTGTGGCGTTCCTCCTTGTAATTTGGGTTCTTGAGACGGGTTCTTCAATGGGTCTAGATTTTAATATAATTTAGGTTCTTGAAACAAGATCTCAACGGGTCTAGATTCTCCATCCATAGACCTGAGTTTGGCTTTCTTGGGTTGTATTTCCAATATTGTTGTTGGGTCTCAAAGCAAGACTATTGGGGTTCACATCATTTGGTATCAAAGCAAGGTTTCCAATCAGGTCATATCCTATCATTTTATTTCTTGCATAATTGATTCTAGGGCTTCATTGTTCTAGGGTTAAAAAAAAAAAAAACTGCTGAAATTCTTAGAGTTTTGTGTGGCTGCCAATTTTTTTTCATTATTCTAGGGTTTGAGTTATTGTTAGGGTTTTGTCAATCGTTTACTATCTAGTTTGTGATCAAATCAGTTGGTAAAAAAAAAAGAGAAAATTCAAATTTTTTTTTTATTTTTTTTCTACTACCGTCAATGTTTCTGATCTTTCTCCTGAAGATGTGGGCAAAGATTCGAGGACGAATCTTTTTGAGGAAAGGGGGAATGATGAAAGCCAAGGTGGGCCTATTCTTAAAGATCCTTTGCAAGTCTAGATGGGCCAATTACAAGATCAAGAAAGCAATGCAAGGATTGGTGAATCCGCTTGGGATGAAGCTAGCAAGAGTCCAACACTCAAGATGGGCTTGAAAGAAGGAGAACCAATTTTGATCCACTTGATTCAAGTTCTAGAAGAATCCAGCTAGGGGCTAAGGCTAAGATTCAATTGGTTTTTTTGTTGTTAAGCCTTTCAATTTGTTTAAATAATTTTTATTATTAGTTTAGATTAAGTGGGTTTGAGGATGCTTAGCCCACATATGTATTATTATTTTATTTGAACTAGGATTTAGAATAAGTATTATAGCATGGTACTGTTCATGCTATAGTACTCGTGACACTATTCACTCAAGGGCATTTTTGAGAGAAAGGGTTACAAATTTTAGTCTTTATTTATTCCTATTTAGATTAGGATTTGTTTCCTTAGTAGATTAGGATTTGTTTCCTTGTAATGGCTAGCCTAAAAATAGGTGTTCTATCAATGAAATAGGAGAGACAATATACAATGAATTTTGATTGTGAGTTGAGTTGAGTTTACTCCTCTTGTTCTTGATTGAACTTTTTGAACTTATCAAAGGTAAATCACAACCTTTGTGGCGTTCCTCCTTGTAATTTGGGTTCTTGAGACGGGTTCTTCAATGGGTCTAGATTTTAATATAATTTAGGTTCTTGAAACAAGATCTCAACGGGTCTAGATTCTCCATCCATAGACCTGAGTTTGGCTTTCTTGGGTTGTATTTCCAATATTGTTGTTGGGTCTCAAAGCAAGACTATTGGGGTTCACATCATTTGGTATCAAAGCAAGGTTTCCAATCAGGTCATATCCTATCATTTTATTTCTTGCATAATTGATTCTAGGGCTTCATTGTTCTAGGGTTAAAAAAAAAAAAAAAGCTGCTGAAATTCTTAGAGTTTTGTGTGGCTGCCAATTTTTTTTCATTATTCTAGGGTTTGAGTTATTGTTAGGGTTTTGTCAATCGTTTACTATCTAGTTTGTGATCAAATCAGTTGGTAAAAAAAAAAGAGAGAAAATTCAAATTTTTTTTTTTTTTTTTTTCTACTACCGTCAATGTTTCTGATCTTTCTCCTGAAGATGTGGGCAAAGATTCGAGGACGAATCTTTTTGAGGAAAGGGGGAATGATGAAAGCCAAGGTGGGCCTATTCTTAAAGATCCTTTGCAAGTCTAGATGGGCCAATTACAAGATCAAGAAAGCAATGCAAGGATTGGTGAATCCGCTTGGGATGAAGCTAGCAAGAGTCCAACACTCAAGATGGGCTTGAAAGAAGGAGAACCAATTTTGATCCACTTGATTCAAGTTCTAGAAGAATCCAGCTAGGGGCTAAGGCTAAGATTCAATTGGTTTTTTTGTTGTTAAGCCTTTCAATTTGTTTAAATAATTTTTATTATTAGTTTAGATTAAGTGGGTTTGAGGATGCTTAGCTCACATATGTACTATTATTTTATTTGAACTAGGATTTAGAATAAGTATTATAGCATGGTACTGTTCATGCTATAGTACTCGTGACACTATTCACTCAAGGGCATTTTTGAGAGAAAGGGTTACTAATTTTAGTCTTTATTTATTCCTGTTTAGATTAGGATTTGTTTCCTTAGTATATTAGGATTTGTTTCCTTGTAATGGCTAGCCTATAAATAGGTGTTCTATCAATTAAATAGAGGAGACAATATACAATTAATTTTGATTGCGAGTTGAGTTGAGTTTACTCCTCCTGTTCTGGATTGAACTTTTTGAACTTATCAACGGTAAACCACAACCTTTGTGGCGTTCCTCCTTGTAATTTGGGTTCTTGAGACGTGTTCTTCAATGGGTCTAGATTTTAAGATAATCTAGGTTCTTGAAACATGATCTCAACGGGTCTAGATTCTCCATCCATAGACCTGAGTTTGGCTTTCTTGGGTTGTATTTCCAATATTGTTGTTGGGTCTCAAAGCAAGACTATTGGGGTTCACATCATTTGGTATCAAAGCAAGGTTTCCAATCAGGTCATATCCTATCCTTTTATTTCTTGCATAATTGATTCTAGGGCTTCATTGTTCTAGGGTTAAAAAAAAAAAAAAAAAAACTGCTGAAATTCTTAGAGTTTTGTGTGGCTGCCAATTTTTTTTCATTATTCTAGTGTTCGAGTTATTGTTAGGGTTTTGTCAATTGTTTACTATCTAGTTTGTGATCAAATCAGTTGGTAAAAAAAAAAGGGAGAAAATTCGAATTTTATTTTTTATTTATTTTTCTACTACCGTCAATGTTTCTGATCTTTCTCCTGAAGATGTGGGCAAAGATTCGAGGACGAATCTTTTTGAGGAAAGGGGGAATGATGAAAGCCAAGGTGGGCCTATTCTTAATGATCCTTTGCAAGTCTAGATGGGCCAATTACAAGATCAAGAAAGCAATGCAAGGATTGGTGAATCCGCTTGGGATGAAGCTAGCAAGAGCCCAACACTCAAGATGGGCTTGAAAGAAGGAGAACCAATTTTGATCCACTTGATTCAAGTTCTAGAAGAATCCAGCTAGGGGCTAAGGCTAAGATTCAATTGGTTTTTTTTGTTAAGCCTTTCAATTTGTTTAAATAATTTTTATTATTAGTTTAGATTAAGTGGGTTTGAGGATGCTTAGCCCACATATGTATTATTATTTTATTTGAACTAGGATTTAGAATAAGTATTATAGCATGGTACTGTTCATGCTATAGTACTCGTGACACTATTCACTCAAGGGCATTTTTGAGAGAAAGGGTTACAAATTTTAGTCTTTATTTATTCCTATTTAGATTAGGATTTGTTTCCTTAGTAGATTAGGATTTGTTTCTTTGTAATGGCTATCCTATAAATAGGTGTTCTATCAATGAAATAGGGGAGACAATATACAATGAATTTTGATTGTGAGTTGAGTTGAGTTTACTCCTCCTGTTCTTGATTGAACTTTTTGAACTTATCAAAGGTAAATCACAACCTTTGTGGCGTTCCTCCTTGTAATTTGGGTTCTTGAGACGGGTTCTTCAATGGGTCTAGATTTTAATATAATCTAGGTTCTTGAAACAAGATCTCAACGGGTCTAGATTCTCCATCCATAGACCTGAGTTTGGCTTTCTTGGGTTGTATTTCCAATATTGTTGTTGGGTCTCAAAGCAAGACTATTGGGGTTCACATCATTTGGTATCAAAGCAAGGTTTCCAATCAGGTCATATCCTATCCTTTTATTTCTTGCATAATTGATTCTAGGGCTTCATTGTTCTAGGGTTACAAAAAAAAAAAAACTACTGAAATTCTTAGAGTTTTGTGTGGCTGCCAATTTTTTTTCATTATTCTAGTGTTCGAGTTATTGTTAGGGTTTTGTCAATTGTTTACTATCTAGTTTGTGATCAAATCAGTTGGTAAAAAAAAAAGGAGAGAAAATTCGAATTTTTTTTTTTATTTTTTTTTTCTACTACCGTCAATGTTTCTGATCTTTCTCCTGAAGATGTGGGCAAAGATTCGAGGACGAATCTTTTTGAGGAAAGGGGGAATGATGAAAGCCAAGGTGGGCCTATTCTTAATGATCCTTTGCAAGTCTAGATGGGCCAATTACAAGATCAAGAAAGCAATGCAAGGATTGGTGCATCCGCTTGGGATGAAGCTAGCAAGAGCCCAACACTCAAGATGGGCTTGAAAGAAGGAGAACCAATTTTGATCCACTTGATTCAAGTTCTAGAAGAATCCAGCTAAGGGCTAAGGCTAAGATTCAATTGGTTTTTTTTGTTAAGCCTTTCAATTTGTTTAAATAATTTTTATTATTAGTTTAGATTAAGTGGGTTTGAGGATGCTTAGCCCACATATGTATTATTATTTTATTTGAACTAGGATTTAGAATAAGTATTATAGCATGGTACTGTTCATGCTATAGTACTCGTGACACTATTCACTCAAGGGCATTTTTGAGAGAAAGGGTTACAAATTTTAGTCTTTATTTATTCCTATTTAGATTAGGATTTGTTTCCTTGTAATGGCTAGCCTATAAATAGGTGTTCTATCAATGAAATAGGGGAGACAATATACAATGAATTTTGATTGTGAGTTGAGTTGAGTTTACTCCTCCTGTTCTTGATTGAACTTTTTGAACTTATCAAAGGTAAATCACAACCTTTGTGGCGTTCCTCCTTGTAATTTGGGTTCTTGAGACGGGTTCTTCAATGGGTCTAGATTTTAATATAATCTAGGTTCTTGAAACAAGATCTCAACGGGTCTAGATTCTCCATCCATAGACCTGAGTTTGGCTTTCTTGGGTTGTATTTCCAATATTGTTGTTGGGTCTCAAAGCAAGACTATTGGGGTTCACATCATTTGGTATCAAAGCAAGGTTTCCAATCAGGTCATATCCTATCCTTTTATTTCTTGCATAATTGATTCTAGGGCTTCATTGTTCTAGGGTTACAAAAAAAAAAAAAGCTACTGAAATTCTTAGAGTTTTGTGTGGCTGCCAATTTTTTTTCATTATTCTAGGGTTCGAGTTATTGTTAGGGTTTTGTCAATTGTTTACTATCTAGTTTGTGATCAAATCAGTTGGTAAAAAAAAAGAGGGAAAATTCAAATTTTTTTTTTTTTTTTTTTTCTACTACCGTCAATGTTTCTGATCTTTCTCCTGAAGATGTGGGCAAAGATTCGAGGACGAATCTTTTTGAGGAAAGGGGGAATGATGAAAGCCAAGGTGGGCCTATTCTTAAAGATCCTTTGCAAGTCTAGATGGGCCAATTACAAGATCAAGAAAGCAATGCAAGGATTGGTGAATCCGCTTGGGATGAAGCTAGCAATAGCCCAACACTCAAGATGGGCTTGAAAGAAGGAGAACCAATTTTGATCCACTTGATTCAAGTTCTAGAAGAATCCAGCTAGGGGCTAAGGCTAAGATTCAATTGGTTTTTTTTGTTAAGCCTTTCAATTTGTTTAAATAATTTTTATTATTAGTTTAGATTAAGTGGGTTTGAGGATGCTTAGCCCACATATGTATTATTATTTTATTTGAACTAGGATTTAGAATAAGTATTATAGCATGGTACTGTTCATGCTATAGTACTCGTGACACTATTCACTCAAGGGCATTTTTGAGAGAAAGGGTTACAAATTTTAGTCTTTATTTATTCCTATTTAGATTAGGATTTGTTTCCTTAGTAGATTAGGATTTGTTTCTTTGTAATGGCTATCCTATAAATAGGTGTTCTATCAATGAAATAGGGGAGACAATATACAATGAATTTTGATTGTGAGTTGAGTTGAGTTTACTCCTCCTGTTCTTGATTGAACTTTTTGAACTTATCAACGGTAAATCACAACCTTTGTGGCGTTCCTCCTTGTAATTTGGGTTCTTGAGACGGGTTCTTCAATGGGTCTAGATTTTAATATAATCTAGGTTCTTGAAACAAGATCTCAACGGGTCTAGATTCTCCATCCATAGACCTGAGTTTGGCATTCTTGGGTTGTATTTCCAATATTGTTGTTGGGTCTCAAAGCAAGACTATTGGGGTTCACATCATTTGGTATCAAAGCAAGGTTTCCAATCAGGTCATATCCTATCCTTTTATTTCTTGCATAATTGATTCTAGGGCTTCATTGTTCTAGGGTTACAAAAAAAAAAACTACTGAAATTCTTAGAGTTTTGTGTGGCTGCCAATTTTTTTTCATTATTCTAGTGTTCGAGTTATTGTTAGGGTTTTGTCAATTGTTTACTATCTAGTTTGTGATCAAATCAGTTGGTAAAAAAAAAGGGAGAGAAAATTCGAATTTTATTTTTTATTTTTTTTTCTACTACCGTCAATGTTTCTGATCTTTCTCCTGAAGATGTGGGCAAAGATTCGAGGACGAATCTTTTTGAGGAAAGGGGGAATGATGAAAGCCAAGGTGGGCCTATTCTTAAAGATCCTTTGCAAGTCTAGATGGGCCAATTACAAGATCAAGAAAGCAATGCAAGGATTGGTGAATCCGCTTGGGATGAAGCTAGCAAGAGCCCAACACTCAAGATGGGCTTGAAAGAAGGAGAACCAATTTTGATCCACTTGATTCAAGTTCTAGAAGAATCCAGCTAGGGGCTAAGGCTAAGATTCAATTGGTTTTTTTTGTTAAGCCTTTCAATTTGTTTAAATAATTTTTATTATTAGTTTAGATTAAGTGGGTTTGAGGATGCTTAGCCCACATATGTATTATTATTTTATTTGAACTAGGATTTAGAATAAGTATTATAGCATGGTACTGTTCATGCTATAGTACTCGTGACACTATTCACTCAAGGGCATTTTTGAGAGAAAGGGTTACAAATTTTAGTCTTTATTTATTCCTATTTAGATTAGGATTTGTTTCCTTAGTAGATTAGGATTTGTTTCTTTGTAATGGCTATCCTATAAATAGGTGTTCTATCAATGAAATAGGGGAGACAATATACAATGAATTTTGATTGTGAGTTGAGTTGAGTTTACTCCTCCTGTTCTTGATTGAACTTTTTGAACTTATCAACGGTAAATCACAACCTTTGTGGCGTTCCTCCTTGTAATTTGGGTTCTTGAGACGGGTTCTTCAATGGGTCTAGATTTTAATATAATCTAGGTTCTTGAAACAAGATCTCAACGGGTCTAGATTCTCCATCCATAGACCTGAGTTTGGCTTTCTTGGGTTGTATTTCCAATATTGTTGTTGGGTCTCAAAGCAAGACTATTGGGGTTCACATCATTTGGTATCAAAGCAAGGTTTCCAATCAGGTCATATCCTATCCTTTTATTTCTTGCATAATTGATTCTAGGGCTTCATTGTTCTAGGGTTACAAAAAAAAAAAAAAACTACTGAAATTCTTAGAGTTTTGTGTGGCTGCCAATTTTTTTTCATTATTCTAGTGTTCGAGTTATTGTTAGGGTTTTGTCAATTGTTTACTATCTAGTTTGTGATCAAATCAGTTGGTAAAAAAAAAGGGAGAGAAAATTTGAATTTTATTTTTTTATTTATTTTTTTTCTACTACCGTCAATGTTTCTGATCTTTCTCCTGAAGATGTGGGCAAAGATTCGAGGACGAATCTTTTTGAGGAAAGGGGGAATGATGAAAGCCAAGGTGGGCCTATTCTTAATGATCCTTTGCAAGTCTAGATGGGCCAATTACAAGATCAAGAAAGCAATGCAAGGATTGGTGCATCCGCTTGGGATGAAGCTAGCAAGAGCCCAACACTCAAGATGGGCTTGAAAGAAGGAGAACCAATTTTGATCCACTTGATTCAAGTTCTAGAAGAATCCAGGTAAGGGCTAAGGCTAAGATTCAATTGGTTTTTTTTGTTAAGCCTTTCAATTTGTTTAAATAATTTTTATTATTAGTTTAGATTAAGTGGGTTTGAGGATGCTTAGCCCACATATGTATTATTATTTTATTTGAACTAGGATTTAGAATAAGTATTATAGCATGGTACTGTTCATGCTATAGTACTCGTGACACTATTCACTCAAGGGCATTTTTGAGAGAAAGGGTTACAAATTTTAGTCTTTATTTATTCCTATTTAGATTAGGATTTGTTTCCTTAGTAGATTAGGATTTGTTTCTTTGTAATGGCTATCCTATAAATAGGTGTTCTATCAATGAAATAGGGGAGACAATATACAATGAATTTTGATTGTGAGTTGAGTTGAGTTTACTCCTCCTGTTCTTGATTGAACTTTTTGAACTTATCCAAGGTAAATCACAACCTTTGTGGCGTTCCTCCTTGTAATTTGGGTTCTTGAGACGGGTTCTTCAATGGGTCTAGATTTTAATATAATCTAGGTTCTTGAAACAAGATCTCAACGGGTCTAGATTCTCCATCCATAGACCTGAGTTTGGCATTCTTGGGTTGTATTTCCAATATTGTTATTGGGTCTCAAAGCAAGACTATTGGGGTTCACATCATTTGGTATCAAAGCAAGGTTTCCAATCAGGTCATATCCTATCCTTTTATTTCTTGCATAATTGATTCTAGGCCTTCATTGTTCTAGGGTTACAAAAAAAAAAAAAGCTACTGAAATTCTTAGAGTTTTGTGTGGCTGCAAGGATTGGTGAATCCGCTTGGGATGAAGCTAGCAATAGCCCAACACTAAAGATGGGCTTGAAAGAAGGAGAACCAATTTTGATACACTTGATTCAAGTTCTAGAAGAATCCAGCTAGGGGCTAAGGCTAAGATTCAATTGGTTTTTTTTGTTAAGCCTTTCAATTTGTTTAAATAATTTTTATTATTAGTTTAGATTAAGTGGGTTTGAGGATGCTTAGCCCACATATGTATTATTATTTTATTTGAACTAGGATTTAGAATAAGTATTATAGCATGGTACTGTTCATGCTATAGTACTCGTGACACTATTCACCCAAGGGCATTTTTGAGAGAAAGGGTTACAAATTTTAGTCTTTATTTATTCCTATTTAGATTAGGATTTGTTTCCTTGTAATGGCTAGCCTATAAATAGGTGTTCTATCAATGAAATAGGGGAGACAATATACAATGAATTTTGATTGTGAGTTGAGTTGAGTTTACTCCTCCTGTTCTTGATTGAACTTTTTGAACTTATCAAAGGTAAATCACAACCTTTGTGGCGTTCCTCCTTGTAATTTGGGTTCTTGAGACGGGTTCTTCAATGGGTCTAGATTTTAATATAATCTAGGTTCTTGAAACATGATCTCAACGGGTCTAGATTCTCCATCCATAGACCTGAGTTTGGCTTTCTTGGGTTGTATTTCCAATATTGTTGTTGGGTCTCAAAGCAAGACTATTGGGGTTCACATCATTTGGTATCAAAGCAAGGTTTCCAATCAGGTCATATCCTATCCTTTTTTTTCTTGCATAATTGATTCTAGGGCTTCATTGTTCTAGGGTTACAAAAAAAAAAAAAGCTACTGAAATTCTTAGAGTTTTGTGTGGCTGCCAATTTTTTTTCATTATTCTAGTGTTCGAGTTATTGTTAGGGTTTTGTCAATTGTTTACTATCTAGTTTGTGATCAAATCAGTTGGTAAAAAAAAAAGGGAGAGAAAATTCGAATTTTTTTTTTTTTTTTTCTACTACCGTCAATGTTTCTGATCTTTCTCCTGAAGATGTGGGCAAAGATTCGAGGACGAATCTTTTTGAGGAAAGGGGGAATGATGAAAGCCAAGGTGGGCCTATTCTTAATGATCCTTTGCAAGTCTAGATGGGCCAATTACAAGATCAAGAAAGCAATGCAAGGATTGGTGCATCCGCTTGGGATGAAGCTAGCAAGAGCCCAACACTCAAGATGGGCTTGAAAGAAGGAGAACCAATTTTGATCCACTTGATTCAAGTTCTAGAAGAATCCAGCTAGGGCTAAGGCTAAGATTCAATTGGTTTTTTTTGTTAAGCCTTTCAATTTGTTTAAATAATTTTTATTATTAGTTTAGATTAAGTGGGTTTGAGGATGCTTAGCCCACATATGTATTATTATTTTATTTGAACTAGGATTTAGAATAAGTATTATAGCATGGTACTGTTCATGCTATAGTACTCGTGACACTATTCACTCAAGGGCATTTTTGAGAGAAAGGGTTACAAATTTTAGTCTTTATTTATTCCTATTTTGATTAGGATTTGTTTCCTTAGTAGATTAGGATTTGTTTCTTTGTAATGGCTAGCCTATAAATAGGTGTTCTATCAATGAAATAGGGGAGACAATATACAATGAATTTTGATTGTGAGTTGAGTTGAGTTTACTCCTCCTGTTCTTGATTGAACTTTTTGAACTTATCAAAGGTAAATCACAACCTTTGTGGCGTTCCTCCTTGTAATTTGGGTTCTTGAGACGGGTTCTTCAATGGGTCTAGATTTTAATATAATCTAGGTTCTTGAAACAAGATCTCAACGGGTCTAGATTCTCCATCCATAGACCTGAGTTTGGCTTTCTTGGGTTGTATTTCCAATATTGTTGTTGGGTCTCAAAGCAAGACTATTGGGGTTCACATCATTTGGTATCAAAGCAAGGTTTCCAATCAGGTCATATCCTATCCTTTTATTTCTTGCATAATTGATTCTAGGGCTTCATTGTTCTAGGGTTACAAAAAAAAAAAAAAAGCTACTGAAATTCTTAGAGTTTTGTGTGGCTGCCAATTTTTTTTCATTATTCTAGGGTTCGAGTTATTGTTAGGGTTTTGTCAATTGTTTACTATCTAGTTTGTGATCAAATCAGTTGGTAAAAAAAATAGAGGGAAAATTCGAATTTTATTTATTTATTTATTTTTTTCTACTACCATCAATGTTTCTGATCTTTCTCCTGAAGATGTGGGCAAAGATTCGAGGACGAATCTTTTTGAGGAAAGGGGGAATGATGAAAGCCAAGGTGGGCCTATTCTTAAAGATCCTTTGCAAGTCTAGATGGGCCAATTACAAGATCAAGAAAGCAATGCAAGGATTGGTGAATCCGCTTGGGATGAAGCTAGCAATAGCCCAACACTCAAGATGGGCTTGAAAGAAGGAGAACCAATTTTGATCCACTTGATTCAAGTTCTAGAAGAATCCAGCTAGGGGCTAAGGCTAAGATTCAATTGGTTTTTTTTGTTAAGCCTTTCAATTTGTTTAAATAATTTTTATTATTAGTTTAGATTAAGTGGGTTTGAGGATGCTTAGCCCACATATGTATTATTATTTTATTTGAACTAGGATTTAGAATAAGTATTATAGCATGGTACTGTTCATGCTATAGTACTCGTGACACTATTCACTCAAGGGCATTTTTGAGAGAAAGGGTTACAAATTTTAGTCTTTATTTATTCCTATTTAGATTAGGATTTGTTTCCTTAGTATATTAGGATTTGTTTCCTTGTAATGGCTAGCCTATAAATAGGTGTTCTATCAATGAAATAGGGGAGACAATATACAATGAATTTTGATTGTGAGTTGAGTTGAGTTTACTCCTCCTGTTCTGGATTGAACTTTTTGAACTTATCAACGGTAAATCACAACCTTTGTGGCGTTCCTCCTTGTAATTTGGGTTCTTGAGACGGGTTCTTCAATGGGTCTAGATTTTAATATAATCTAGGTTCTTGAAACATGATCTCAACGGGTCTAGATTCTCCATCCATAGACCTGAGTTTGGCTTTCTTGGGTTGTATTTCCAATATTGTTGTTGGGTCTCAAAGCAAGACTATTGGGGTTCACATCATTTGGTATCAAAGCAAGGTTTCCAATCAGGTCATATCCTATCCTTTTATTTCTAGCACAATTGATTCTAGGGCTTCATTGTTCTAGGGTTACAAAAAAAAAAAAAAAAGCTACTGAAATTCTTAGAGTTTTGTGTGGCTGCCAATTTTTTCTCATTATTCTAGGGTTCAAGTTATTGTTAGGGTTTTGTCAATTGTTTACTATCTAGTTTGTGATCAAATCAGTTGGTAAAAAAAATAGAGGGAAAATTCGAATTTTATTTCTTCATTTATTTTTTTCTACTACCTTCAATGTTTCTGATCTTTCTCCTGAAGATGTGGGCAAAGATTCGAGGACGAATCTTTTTGAGGAAAGGGGGAATGATGAAAGCCAAGGTGGGCCTATTCTTAAATATCCTTTGCAAGTCTAGATGGGCCAATTACAAGATCAAGAAAGCAATGCAAGGATTGGTGAATCCGCTTGGGATGAAGCTAACAATAGCCCAACACTAAAGATGGGCTTGAAAGAAGGAGAACCAATTTTGATACACTTGATTCAAGTTCTAGAAGAATCCAGCTAGGGGCTAAGGCTAAGATTCAATTGGTTTTTTTTTAAGCCTTTCAATTTGTTTAAATAATTTTTATTATTAGTTTAGATTAAGTGGGTTTGAGGATGCTTAGCCCACATATGTTTTATTATTTTATTTGAACAAGGATTTAGAATAAGTATTATAGCATGGTACTGTTCATGCCATAGTACTCGTGACACTATTCACTCAAGGGCATTTTTGAGAGAAAGGGTTACAAATTTTAGTCTTTATTTATTCCTATTTTGATTAGGATTTGTTTCCTTAGTAGATTAGGATTTGTTTCTTTGTAATGGCTAGCCTATAAATAGGTGTTCTATCAATGAAATAGGGGAGACAATATACAATAATTTTGATTGTGAGTTGAGTTGAGTTTACTCCTCCTGTTCTTGATTGAACTTTTTGAACTTATCAAGGTAAATCACAACCTTTGTGGCGTTCCTCCTTGTAATTTGGGTTCTTGAGACGGGTTCTTCAATGGGTCTAGATTTTAATATAATCTAGGTTCTTGAAACAAGATCTCAACGGGTCTAGATTCTCCATCCATAGACCTGAGTTTGGCTTTCTTGGGTTGTATTTCCAATATTGTTGTTGGGTCTCAAAGCAAGACTATTGGGGTTCACATCATTTGGTATCAAAGCAAGGTTTCCAATCAGGTCATATCCTATCCTTTTATTTCTTGCATAATTGATTCTAGGGCTTCATTGTTCTAGGGTTACAAAAAAAAAAAAAAAAAGCTACTGAAATTCTTAGAGTTTTGTGTGGCTGCCAATTTTTTTTCATTATTCTAGGGTTCGAGTTATTGTTAGGGTTTTGTCAATTGTTTACTATCTAGTTTGTGATCAAATCAGTTGGTAAAAAAAAAGAGGGAAAAATTCGAATTTTATTTATTATTTTTTTTTTTTTCTACTACCGTCAATGTTTCTGATCTTTCTCCTGAAGATGTGGGCAAAGATTCGAGGACGAATCTTTTTGAGGAAAGGGGGAATGATGAAAGCCAAGGTGGGCCTATTCTTAAAGATCCTTTGCAAGTCTAGATGGGCCAATTACAAGATCAAGAAAGCAATGCAAGGATTGGTGAATCCGCTTGGGATGAAGCTAGCAAGAGCCCAACACTCAAGATGGGCTTGAAAGAAGGAGAACCAATTTTGATCCACTTGATTCAAGTTCTAGAAGAATCCAGCTAGGGGCTAAGGCTAAGATTCAATTGGTTTTTTTTGTTAAGCCTTTCAATTTGTTTAAATAATTTTTATTATTAGTTTAGATTAAGTGGGTTTGAGGATGCTTAGCCCACATATGTATTATTATTTTATTTGAACTAGGATTTAGAATAAGTATTATAGCATGGTACTGTTCATGCTATAGTACTCGTGACACTATTCACTCAAGGGCATTTTTGAGAGAAAGGGTTACAAATTTTAGTCTTTATTTATTCCTATTTAGATTAGGATTTGTTTCCTTAGTAGATTAGGATTTGTTTCCTTGTAATGGCTAGCCTATAAATAGGTGTTCTATCAATGAAATAGGGGAGACAATATACAATGAATTTTGATTGTGAGTTGAGTTGAGTTTACTCCTCCTGTTCTTGATTGAACTTTTTGAACTTATCAAAGGTAAATCACAACCTTTGTGGCGTTCCTCCTTGTAATTTGGGTTCTTGAGACGGGTTCTTCAATGGGTCTAGATTTTAATATAATCTAGGTTCTTGAAACAAGATCTCAACGGGTCTAGATTCTCCATCCATAGACCTGAGTTTGGCTTTCTTGGGTTGTATTTCCAATATTGTTGTTGGGTCTCAAAGCAAGACTATTGGGGTTCACATCATTTGGTATCAAAGCAAGGTTTCCAATCAGGTCATATCCTATCCTTTTATTTCTTGCATAATTGATTCTAGGGCTTCATTGTTCTAGGGTTACAAAAAAAAAAAAAAAGCTACTGAAATTCTTAGAGTTTTGTGTGGCTGCCAATTTTTTTTCATTATTCTAGTGTTCGAGTTATTGTTAGGGTTTTGTCAATTGTTTACTATCTAGTTTGTGATCAAATCAGTTGGTAAAAAAAAATAGAGGGAAATTCGAATTTTATTTATTTATTTATTTTTTTCTACTACCTCAATGTTTCTGATCTTTCTCCTGAAGATGTGGGCAAAGATTCGAGGACGAATCTTTTTGAGGAAAGGGGGAATGATGAAAGCCAAGGTGGGCCTATTCTTAAAGATCCTTTGCAAGTCTAGATGGGCCAATTACAAGATCAAGAAAGCAATGCAAGGATTGGTGATCCGCTTGGGATGAAGCTAGCAAGAGCCCAACACTCAAGATGGGCTTGAAAGAAGGAGAACCAATTTTGATCCACTTGATTCAAGTTCTAGAAGAATCCAGCTAAGGGCTAAGGCTAAGATTCAATTGGTTTTTTTTGTTAAGCCTTTCAATTTGTTTAAATAATTTTTATTATTAGTTTAGATTAAGTGGGTTTGAGGATGCTTAGCCCACATATGTTTATTATTTTATTTGAACTAGGATTTAGAATAAGTATTATAGCATGGTACTGTTCATGCTATAGTACTCGTGACACTATTCACTCAAGGGCATTTTTGAGAGAAAGGGTTACAAATTTAAGTCTTTATTTATTCCTATTTAGATTAGGATTTGTTTCCTTAGTAGATTAGATTTGTTTCCTTGTAATGGCTATCCTATAAATAGGTGTTCTATCATTAAATAGGGGAGACAATATACAATTAATTTTGATTGTGAGTTGAGTTGAGTTTACTCCTCCTGTTCTGATTGAACTTTTTGAACTTATCAAAGGTAAATCACAACCTTTGTGGCGTTCCTCCTTGTAATTTGGGTTCTTGAGACGGGTTCTTCAATGGGTCTAGATTTTAATATAATCTAGGTTCTTGAAACATGATCTCAACGGGTCTAGATTCTCCATCCATAGACCTGAGTTTGGCTTTCTTGGGTTGTATTTCCAATATTGTTTGTTGGGTCTCAAAGCAAGACTATTGGGGTTCACATCATTTGGTATCAAAGCAAGGTTTCCAATCAGGTCATATCCTATCCTTTTTTTCTTCATAATTGATTCTAGGGCTTCATTGTTCTAGGGTTACAAAAAAAAAAAAAAAACTACTGAAATTCTTAGAGTTTTGTGTGGCTGCCATTTTTTTCTCATTATTCTAGGTTCAAGTTATTGTTAGGGTTTTGTCAATTGTTTACTATCTAGTTTGTGATCAAATCAGTTGGTAAAAAAAAAGGGA
>CAUOFW020005889.1:0-25715 GCA_963454935.2 Ilex paraguariensis
TTTGGGCTCATACGAAAACCCTTATCAAATTCAGCAAGATACACAAGAGCACTCTCATCCCCATCAGCTTCAGATTCACCCACAGCTTTTGCTTCAGCAACAGCAGCAGAAGAATCAGCAGCCACAGCAACATCAGAGGGCTGGAAGCGAGGAGGGTAGGAGCGGTTGTCCGTCCTGTTAACACCATTTTCAGCTTTCATGTCTTCTAGGATTATTCTTTTAAACATTATTCGTTCCAGGTATATCTCTCTCTCTTACCCTCTTTCTCTCTCCCAGGATCTCTTTTACTCTTTTTTTCCACTCCGGTATATGGTTTGCGTTCTCTTCCATGAGGGTTTTTCTTAAAAAAAACAGATGATTGAATTGATTTGATAAGATTTGGATTGTTGGTTTTGACATGAAAATGGTGAAATTCTTGTGGTGGGCAGTGAGAAGCCAAAATTACTCTTTATTGCATAGTGCAGTAGGCAGTAGGGGTGGTTAAGAGAGAATTATTGTCTTTTCACTGCCCAGATATGTCACATTCTGTAATCATAACTCAGTACCTAGGAACCCTAGAGGTCTCTTTCATTTTATTGTTGTTGGTATTTTGAGCAATTGAAATAAATGATTTCCATTTTAACATTATGTGAAAGTATATAAGCAATGTATTCTGGTTATTTATTGAAATTTTATTTTTTATATCGATCTCTTACAGCTGAAATTGTAATACACTGAAATAACTAATTAGTTTGCTGAGATGGGTATGTATGTTAAGGAAGATACAAATCGATATTGGATGAGAACGCTATCGTTTGAGTCAAGGTGTAAATTTGAGAATGCTATTGAGTTTATCTAACTCATTCTCAATTTCTAACAATTTCAATTCCCTCTTTTGTTTTTTTGTTGCACAGTTCATTTCCCTCGGATAGAAGCAAGAGCAAGAGGACAATCAAGCCTGACTTAAGTATTAGGGCAATCGAAGGTGAATCTCATTGTGCATCTGCCTCCGCTCGTCGAAAAGTCAGAGAGAGAGAGAGAGATATGACTGTTCACATTTGACAGTTGTATTGGGAGGTGCATTTTAAATTGAAGGAGGCGCATTGTTTTCAACTATTGTTCTCTATTTTGGCTAAGCTCTAGATATTACCGATATTATAATAATTTTCTTTTATTTATTTCATCCATGCTTCTCTACCGACGTCCGAAAAGAAAAGAAAAGAAAAACAGTGAAATGTTGATGGTTAAAAATTATTTGCAGATCTGCATGGTTTGATTTAAGCTGGAGAAATGTTTGGAATTATATTTTATCTTGTAGGGAATTGAATTTTGTTGGAGGAATTTTCTTTAGAAATTGTGTCTTAGAGCAATGCTATTGGAACATAATTTACTGACCTAATTTACTATGATCTTTAGATTGACTATATGCTCCATCAACATTGGAATTTGATGTTAATTTAATAGTTCCAATGAAATCACATCATTAAATTAACAAATTATATTAAATTTTTAGATCCAAAAACATTTTCCTTATGTCTTATAGCATTGTATGATTTTCCATGGGGGATTGATTTTTTTTCCCATCTTTCTCATAAATACTAACATGCTTTGAAGACACTTTGCCCTTAAAAGTATAGTGTAATGACTCATTGGCCCCGAGTATTGTTGCACTTTTTTTTTCGTTACTGTTGCTTTAAGATCTGTTGCGATTGATAGAAATGCCTCAATCGATAGACAGTTCTCAGGCGATTGCATGTGAATGGCTTCTAATATTTTGTCTCAAGATTTCCTTGGATGAATTCTTAAATCGATAGACGCACAAAATAATGAATCAATAAAAACAAAGTCTTTTATTAATTCAATCGAATGGTTTCAGTTACAGGGCTATTAATTTAACAACATTTGATTACGTCACTAATTACTTCTTAAAAATTAACTCTAACACTATTCTTAAATACCATGATCGTGTGGGTCTTTTTTTTTTTTTTTGGGGGGGGGGGGTTAGGAGGGGGTGGTTTTAAGTTATACCTCTTACTCCTTCTTTCCCTCTTTTTATTGTTTTTTTTTCCGATGATTTCTCCCTTATTGATGGTTAGTTGGCTTTGTAACTCTTAAACTGTTATTTCTAATTTCAAACCAAGGTTATGGTTAGCCGCTTCCCGATTTTAACATGGGACAACACTTTAATGATTTTAGGATTGTCAACAACACATTCTTCGAATTATTTCATAATTTTGCATTTTGTGTCCAAACAGTTCCCCAACATGAAATTAGATGTGACAAATAGAAAGTATCATTATGTTCTAGACAGTGAAATACCATTATCATCACACGATATACCACTAGTAGGTACGACGAATGGTTTTATGAAGTAAATTATCAGTGTTGGATAAAGGGTGTGGATGGGTTTTGAATTCAGCTTATTCAACATTTTCTCTAGCACAACCAAAATGTAATGCACCTTATAGAATCATGTGTCTTGGAGTTTACAGTTAACATCTTTTAAATTTTTTTAGTTTTAGAAGCACTATATTAAAACATCAAGGGCAGATCTCCATGCAGCAGTAAAACTTTTTCATGGTGAACTAGACATGCATTGTGCTCAGGTCACGAAAAAAAATATTTTCCTATACGGGACAAGAAAAGGATGTATATATCTGACTCCCCAACTCCAACCCTCCAATCAGGGAGAAAATATTGGATTTGTCACGGTTACACCATGCGATGATATGGTATAATCATTCAATAACAAAATAACAAATAGATAAAGAATGATGTACCGTATTCTAATTTTTTAAAAAAAAATTTGGTCTATTGACTAGACTTTCTGTGCAAATTGTTTATTGAAATTGATTTTGTCCATACTTGAGCCCAAAAGTTGAATGACCAAACAAAGGATTGGGAAGACTTTCTTCAAGATTATCAAACACCAAACCATTTGGCCCTTTGTGAGAAAAAAACCACACTTTTTGTTTGTTTGGTTCCTGAGTTTTCCACCAGACAACCGCCTCCCACGCCAACGCAATTGTCATCAAAAACCACTTTTGATCCCTATACATTCATCACAAGGAAAGCTACCAGTTAATTTTTAATGTTGGTATGGATAAGGCAGCTAGCTGTTCCTTTCTTATAGTAGGGAAACGAAAACTTAGTCATTGCATCCACAATTTAGGGTGTTAATCAAGCTAAACTTATCGAGTTTAAGTTTACTTAGATTTGTTTTAGTTGTTATTAGCTTTTTTAAATATTTATTTGAACTCCGCTTGGCTAAAAATTGTGATTATTCAAGACATACATGACTCTTCAATATTTTTAATTAGTTTGAAAGGGATTCAGAATATCCCCTTACATAATTAGACCATTTCAATGAAGGCACGTGACATGAACACGTGTTAAGAGTGCAAAAGGGCAACTTGGTGAAGGTAGAGTGCCTATAGCCGAGCCAAAGATAATTCGACTAAAGAAACGAGGTCTAACTCAATTGACATCAGAATCAGCTGACCCGAATTGAAATCCCTCAAACCAAACGGTTCGATTTGCTAAGCTCCCGAGCAATTGTTACAGACCAAGCAATACCAAGTGCGAGTCACGAATGAATCGGTGCTCAAATGGATCTTATATTCAGAAATTCAAGGGATAAGGACTAGTCCGTCAGAAGGGATAGCTAGACTATCACTATTGACCAAAGGCAGCTATCGGCAATTAGTATAGAGACAATCTATTTTAAAAGTGCACATTCTAAACATTTGACTTAAAAGATTTTGACTAATGAAAAAGGAAACTTAGAAACATTCAATCACGGTGACTAAAAAAATAGGTGTGTCACTGTATTCCAATTAGGATTTTAAATCCTAAAAAATCCAAACACACTCCTACAAATATTGAATAAACTTAAGTCTAAGATACACTTTTTTCCATTCTAGTTACTTATTTAACTTCAGAGTTTTTATTGACTTAATCATCGAGATGTATTCGACTAATCATATTTTAGTATATGATAATGTGTTCGTTTTATAGGAGGGAAGACCGACAAAATTTGCATGATTAGTTGTTCAATTTTCAAAAGATAAAGTTGTTCTACACAAATTATTGTCCAAATCTTGTATTCCATGTGTTGTGTCAAAGTCTCATGTATTGAATATTTGATAAAGTTAATGAATCTCAATAATCCAACCATCTGTATTGATTTGAGATACAAAATTTAAACAAATATTTATGCAGCATAGCATTGCTCATTTCCAAAACAATTACCATAATTTTTACCCTATTAGAGGTATGAAATTTCTACATCGTACATTGGTTATTAAAAAATTTCAAATGAAACCCTTGAAAAAACAATTACAAAAATAATAAATTATCTATAAAAATGAAAAAATTTTATTATAAAAATGCCCACAAAAATTATAAAAATATAAAAAAAAATAATAAATTTTAAAAATACAACACGAAATTTTTTATATTCGATATCGTGGTGAAATCCCCTTATGCTAGCATGACATTAATATCAATACTATTAAATGTGTACGTATTGGACATCTTCACGTGGTTATCTGCAATGACTGCATTAATTGCAAGACATTGATAAGGTGGGAGGAGCATCTCAGCCTCAGAAAATAAATACGACGTATGTTGGCAAGTTAATAGATCTCATTTTCATCCGAATTTAATTACTAAAATGTTAATTGCTATTTTTTGTTGATAATTTAAATTTAAATTCGAATTTGTTATCTTATATTTCATATATTTAGAATTAAATATATCTATAATCTAATTCAAAATACGTATATGCTTTTATATAAATTTTAAAAATTAAGTGTTTATTTGAATAAATTTACTTAAAATTTATATGTAATATATAAAAATTTAATTAAATTAAGTTATTCAGATCTGATTGAATCGAATTTCAAATAAAATTTCATATCAAATATAAGCACAGACTCAAATTAATTAAAATTTAATCTATTAACAAAATTATATGTACGTTTCAATAGCTTGATACTATTAACTACGAGGATGACCACGGTTTCAAATTTGGAAACAAACCAAAAATTTGTAATAAATTAATAGGCATTTAAGATCGATCATGAATTTACCTCAATCAATTGTTATTTCAAATTTAAAAAATATATCTTAGACCTTAAAAATTAGTGACTTTGGGTATGATACCTAGAAAATTTTAAATTATCCATTAACTATTAGCAAGATTTTGAAAAGAGGGATCAAGCAACAGTACCAAAAAATAATTTTTTAGTGTTTTATCTCAATTTTTTGTTAAATAAAATATTAAAATGTATAAATTTTTTTATATTACTTTATAATTTTTACAATCAATGAATATAAATCCATTACACTAAGATTTATGACTTCTATTCAATTTTGGTATTAATATCAAAATTTTTTTTAAAGGTACCATAGACTTATCCTAGAAGGAGATATGATACCAAAATTTATTTATATTTGTTTGAATTATAATTATTTTTAGGTTGAGCTATAACTAATTGTGATTAAATAATGGAAAAAAAAAAAGGATTGATGCAAGTCTAGTAGAATCAATCCCAACAACGAACTCTCTTTTGGTGTACTTTTCGGGAAAAACAAAACTCTATTTTGGTATAAAATTACTTAATTTGAATTTGAATTTTATTTTTAAATTTGTAATAATTAGCCAAAGAAAATTAAACAAGTACATTTTAGCTTTTGAGGTCAAAAAATGACCAAACACACAGCAACCAAAAAATGGTTGTTGACGAGAGGTGTAATGAGTGGGGCCATTAATGGTTGATGGAGAAAGCAGCAGCAGCAGCAGCAGTAGAAGGAACAGGCAGGTATCAGAATATTCAATTTGTCCAGTCCTTCAACATTTGATTCCGATACTGATAAAAAAAAATTTAATACCATATTTTCAAATTTTATTATTTTAATGTATATTTTTATAAATTTTGTAATAAAAAAAATTTATTATTTTTATGAGTGATTATAAATATTTGTGAATATTTTTAATATTATTATTGGTATTTTTATCACTATTATAATAATTATTTTTATTACTTTTGTATATAATTTATTATATTTGTGAATATCTTTATTATTTTTTAAATATTATGACATCAATAAATATACCTAAAAATATCTTTAAATATAATAAAAAACAGTAAAATATCAAAATTTATTTTTCTGATACGATAGACAAAACCTCAACAATGTCTGGTCAGTCTTCTTTAACATGAAAAAATGTTGGTCCTGGCATTACGATGTCAAATCCATGCACGTGATTATCTTCCTCGGTCCCAGGTTACTAAAACATGGCAAAATTACTTGAGTGCTCTTTGGAACAGTGGGGCTTGGCTACGACTCTCATCATCAGTTTGGTACGAAGGAAGAAGAGAAGAAAAGAAAGAAAAATAAAAATGACAAAAATTTTATCTTAAAAGAGACAAAAAATATATATTTTTTTTGTTTGACAGGAGCGATAAGAAGTATGATAAATATATTTTTTATCGTTTAATATTGAATAAAAAATAAAAAAGAAAGAAAAATATGTATGTCCAATTTATAATTCTACCCTTAAATATGCGAAATGAATATTTTTTTTTATTGCAAATCAATCCCATTAATTTAGAAAAAATTTTAATACCCACATAACCATTGTCCACGTATATTTTATTGTACCTATTTTGTAGGCGTATGAATATTTCAAAACAAAATATTAATAGTTATTTATTGCATGAGATATGAGAATGTGTTTTTTTCTCAAAGAAAAATTATTAGATAAATGGAATGTACAGTTGCCCACAATTACCACAGACATTAAATAGGCAACATAATAACACTTGACATTTCCAAATGAAATTTCATTGGAAGGGTGGAGGGCACAAAGGTAAATTAACATATCTTAGCACACTGCCTGCCTTTTCTCTCTCCTTTTCCGCCCAAAATTGGGGAGATCAAAAATGGCTGGCAGGAACGAAACTCTCTCCACCCACTTTTTCTCTCCACTCATTTTTCCTTCCACACCAAACAAGGGAATCACTTTCTTTCCTCTCCACTTTCCATTCTCATTTTTCCTTTCATCCTATATTCTGCCATACCAAACACACTATCAAAGGTATAAAGTGAGACGGATTTGTTTTTAATTTTAACGAATTCATATAAAAAATATTTTATTTATATTTGTTATTTTATTAACATTTTGACATTTTGATCTCCCCAATTATTTTGTGTTTTAGTATCCCTATTTTTTCGTGTTGGTTTCAGGTAAACCCACTCAAGTTACTCCTTTATATACCTTAATAAAAATTACAATTGCCTGTACCTTAGGTAGGGTATACATTTAATCAGATTAATGAACTAATTATTGTAGTAAAATTTAAATCTACTAAGTACATTGTTATATGTAAACAATTTAATTAAAAATAGAATGTTAAAAACAAAAACTAAAATACACTTATAATGACACAGAACTGCAATATTAATACGAATCCAAAAATCCAGAAATATAATGATAATTCGATGCATGTGTAATTATAGTTTTTTTAAGATAGATTTGCTCAATCTCGGTGTTTAAGGTTGATAAACAATTGTTTCCCAAGATAGAACGGATTTCATTCTTAAATATTCAACATTTCAATCTTCAAGATTCCAACGAATACAATTCTTTGTTTATTCTTAAATCGAACAAGAAATAATAATACAACAATATGCACACACATACAAAGAGAGAGAGAGAGAGAGAGAAGAAATATTGAATATAGAATTCATAATTGAGACAATGGAAAGAAATAAAATAAGAGAACAATTCTCGTCACTAGTAAGAATTGTTCAATGATATGATTTTAGAGTGTAGGACATTACCTATTTATAGACTTACTAGTGGTTTTCTTATAAAAAAAAGTGTAACCATATGTAATGGTGTCTTTTGGTTCAAAGGGTATCAATGATGACATTATAAAAAGATACAATTATTTGAAATGGTACCTTTTAACCAAAAGATATCAAAGGTGACTTTTATGAAAAGTTGTGATTATTTGTCTGTTTCACGTTTGTTTGAGCATTTGACTTCTTGAAATGCTTTGGCTTTCAACAATGTTTAGAGAGATGTCCAAGTTTACCACAGTTGTAGCACTTGTTCTTGAACTTCTTAGGTACTTGATTTTGACCTTCACTGTTATGGTTCTTCTTCTTGTTAGTCTTTGTCCCATCTTCTACAATGTTGGCCTTAGATTTTATGGACTTAAAGACTCCACTGTTCTTTTTAGATTTGTGGTTGTCTTCTTCAATCCTGAAACGAACAATTAATTTTTTAAGTTTTATCTACTTATGTTTATACTTGAGATAGTTAAAATCCTTTCAAAGTGGTAGTAATTTTTTCACAATCACAGCCACATAGAATGACTCACTAAGAGACATACCCTCGACATGGATGTCATGTATGATAACTTGAAGTTCTTCAACTTGGGGTATGATGGTCTTTGAATTATAATCTAATAATTTACCAACAATGAATTTTTTTGTGCCGACATCTCTGTCTTGTATTTTTTGTCAAAAGACTCACAAAATTCTTTTACAGAATTGACAGCATTATACACATTGTATAATGAATTGTCTAGTTTGTTTTCAACATAAGAAATCTAAATCCTTATGAACATTCATAACAATTACCTTCTGCTTGTCAGTTTTATTTTCATTAGGTTCAGGGACATCCTCACTTAGAAGCTTAGTAAGGTTCTGCCACCGTTTGGAATCCGAGCCATTAAACTTCTGCAGCTTCTCTCCATGAGACATATTCAAAATAGTTGGAACAAAAATTGTTATAGTTATTTCTGTTACACAAACATAAGCAACTAACATTTCGATTTTAATAAAGTATAGCAACAATATAACAAAGAATCTAATTAAAAAAAAATGTTAAAATCGAAATTGAAATCACTACAACAAATTTGTTTTTTAGTGACGAATTGATTCGTCTCAAAATGTATAAATTTTGTCGCAAAAAATTTTTGACGACAAACTCATTTCGTCGCCATTTTGTCGTGTTAGGCTCGTTTGACAAAGTTTTTAACGACAACAAAACTTTCATTGCCAAAAATACACAATATGCAACTATAATTTTGTCGTCAAACATGTTCTTATTTCGTCGCCAATGTTTTATTCGTCGCTAAAAAATAAATTATTTTAACCACATAAATCTTTAGCAACGATTATATTCATCGCAAAAATGTGAAAATTTTAGCGACCGTTTCTATTTCGTTGGTAAAAATAAGTACACAAAATATTGACGACAAATATATTTGTCGCCCAAAAAGACAACCAACATTTTGGCAAGGACTTTTTTTCGTTGCAAAAAATGATGAACAATATTTTAGCGACCACTTGTTTACATCACCCAAAAATTGAACATGATTAAATCTCATTTGACTCTATAATAATTTAAAAACACCTATGACAACTCCAAAATATTTCGACCAATTTCAATCATGTATCCATGACAATAGATAATTCATAATAATACATTACAATTACTAAAACATTCATACATTACTCAATATATAAAATAACATCTAACAATTTTCAATAGCATCAAACAATATCCAAAACTCCTAACAATTTTCAAAATTTTCAACATCCAAAATCCCAACATCTAAAATCTCAATAACAAAATATCTCAAATATTTGAAAGAAAAGATGTTTGAGTATCCAAAAAGAGCTCTTTACAATAAATCAATTGTGACAAACACAAAAAACTCATTAATGCATTATAGATAAGAAGTAAGAGAAAATAAATAAATAAATTGAGTTTATTAGTTAATAAATTAATATTTGACTAATTATATGATAATAGCAAAAAAAAAACGTAAGTCCATAGTTAAAATTGTTTATCAAGATAAAGTTGAATTGCTCGACTCCCCAATGCTCCCACCACACTACACTGCTAACCTCACCTCTGTCATTTATTGCATCATCATTTCTTGCCACTTCTCCATTTGTTGGAGTTTTCCTTGGTTTCATCCAACTCTCTCTTTAGACTCATCACTTCCTCTTCATTTGCAATAGTGTTAGACGTCTTTTTTGAAGAAGGTTTAGGTCCAACCCCATAACGTCTCTTATAGCCAGATTTGTAGCCAAGGACGGTGTATGCAATCTCCTCCTCAAATATATGTGATTCACATCTTGTGTGTGGACTTGTCTCTTAATTTCTTCATCTGATTCTAAAATTTTAAAAAATAACTGATAACTGTTCACAAAACAAAACTTATCAACCTTATAAATCTCAAATACAGTAACATCAAGAAAATTTTTATACTTACATATCAAGATTCAGCTTTTTGTGATATCTATTTGTTCGACTTCTTGTTAAAGTGAGATTCACGAAAGAAATCTACAAAATAAAGTGGCTCCCAGGTTTCGGGATCTTTCTGTTTTAAAAAACTGTATAGTTACAACAGTTTAAATAAGATAACATATAAAAAAGGTATAAGTTAAAACACTTAACCATAACATACATTGTAAATGGAAAAGACTTAGAACCCACAGGTATAAGTTAAAACAATAATTTCATATACATATATAATAATAAAAAATATAATTATATTTTTTCTAAAAAAATAAAATGTAATAAGATATTTTTTTTCATCTTATTAAGCACAAAAAAAAATCAATTCTTTTTTTTCATCCTTATCATACACAAAAAAAAAAAAATTCCTCCCTTAAAAAATAAAAAATATTATCACTTGAATTTTTCACCCTCCTATTTTTTCAAGGACACTATCAAACGGACTATAAATTAATGAAAATCTTTTTGTACATCTCGTTGTCTAGGGATGACAATGGACCGAGGAAAAACAGGTATTCGTCCAAACCCGCCTCGTTTGGACCGGGGATAGACCATACGTATTGGATAGTGGATGTATGCGGGGATATCTGTATAAAACTGTACAGGCATGGACTTACCCTTACCCCCGCCCCTCCCCAATACCCTTTACATGTTTCATTGTATTTTCTTCTTCTTAATAGATAAATGACTGGTGCCAAAGAGTTACAAAAAAGTGTTAATGAAAAGAAATAGAAGCTTACTTGAGCCCAATTGAATTATCCTCTAGCTGCGTCAAACGCACCTTGCTTTTGTATGTGACATGTAATGGATTGCATCCATTTTGGTCTAGATTGCTGCAGGTCGTTCAAGTGCTTTAATGGAGTAGTAGACCCATTTGTCTGGTTGACAGTAATGCATGGTTTTGACATCATTTGATCGTGATCATTTGATAATCGTTTTCATGTTATGTTCATATAGTAATCACATTTTCGGTCTATAATAAAAGGCTAAAAAAGGCATGGTTTTTCATTGCTTAATCAATGACACCATAGAGTGATGCAAGTTTGAGTTCCATCCTTATGTCTTATTCCTGTCTAGGCTAGAGATCCACTGTTTTCTTACACTCCTTTCTCAATAGTGGCTATTGTGTGCTATGTTACAAATATAGTTAACAATGATATACCTTTTGCATGGGAACCTTTTATACATAACTTCTACTTTTTATCTTTGAGATTGTATAAAAAATTTTCTCTTATCTTTTATTTAACATGAAATTACCCCAAAAAAAAGTTCTTTAACTTGACTGGAAGGGCTTGGACTTGGGCGGGTACGGAGACAGAGATTAAAAATTTACCCGCAAATGAGAATAGAGATTAAAATTATATCTATTAATGAGAATGGACCAACAACAAACAAAAATAGAGATTATATCCTTACCCCTGATACGATCCATTACTATATGGCAGTCTCACTTCTTTTCTTTTTTGTCCTCTAAAGTGGGACCCAATCTTACACACATGTGACGTCACTATGGTGTACTACTGACGTCTCAACTCTATCTCCCCCTCACGTCCCGTTAAAGGAAAGCGAGCTCCTTTCATTTGCTTTACCAGAAATGCCCTTTTACTCTCCATGTTGTCAAATATTTACTTTTTAACTATGATATCATTACCGTCCGTAATTTAAAATAGAAAAATATTTCATGGGTCATTGATATATCATCTCTTAATCTTCAGAATCTATATAGTTTCTATTTCAAGTTTAGACTCTACATAAACTATACCAAGGTGATGTACGTCAAAAAATAATTTATTTTTGTTTGTTAAATACATGTATCTACTGAATTATAACACGTGCACTTTCAAGTGTTTTTTTCCTTTGGGTTTTACTAGAGAGGTTAGGTGGGCCACTCGATCTACTGTCAACCCTAGTTTATTATAATTTTTCAAATATGATATATTACTTATAAATATAATTTTAAAACAACCTTAAAAATGACCCTTTTAGTTAATTGTCACACATACCTTATATTAAATAACGTAAAAATCTTTTACAATATTATGTCACTATTTATAATCTATGTTAGAAAGTACGATGCATCGTAAAATTTGAACGTCTAAAAAAGTCTATGTCATTATATCAAGTAATATTAAATTTTCTTTCCTTTCTCTTTTTTTAATCACATAATTTAAAATTAATTTCTACACTCATTATTTTTTTTTAAAAAATACATTACCTCAAAAATATAACTTATGCATCTTATCGTATATGAACAATAATTGAAATAGAGTCATTTCTGCCTTCAATTTGGTAATTAAGCAGAGTTTGATTCACATGAGTGACACATTTTGTTACTTGAATTTGGTGGTGATGAGCTGCCCTATTTGGTTAGTAACTATTGATGATGCACAAAAATGGTTTTGCACACCACCTGTCAAGTATAGATAATAAATGCAATGAAATCAACGAAAGAATTAAAGAAGACACAATTTATTGTGGTTCGGTCAATTCGACCTACGTCCACTCTTCAATGGCTTCAGTCGCCGGGTATTTTATTGATTCAAAGGTATGGAGAATGGAGATACAAGCTTTGAGAGGGGGAATGGAGAATCAAAGAATAATAATCTCCGGTAGTCGGTTTGTCTTCTGTGTGTCTCTGATGGAGCATGTGTCCCTTTCTCTCTCAGATTAGAGCCATTTTATAGTAGATAAGAGATCATTCTTGTGGAGATCATGACATATCCTCAAGGCTTCTTTATCGCAGCTTAGAGATTATCTTTGGTGGAGATCACGACTTATCCTCTACGGAAGGAAGAGGTTGGGGAGCTCTTCTTGAAACGTGGTCACTGATTGGACCGTTTCCCTCCTTAAGGCGGTGCAGATAAACTTCTCGTGCTCTCCTCTTGGTGACGTGCTAAGCAAGAAGTCTAACCGGCCTTGGACTGTCTTGGACTTGGTGGCCTCTTGGTGACATCCTAAGCAAGAAGTCTAATCGGCCTTGGGCTCATTTGGCTTGGTGGATTCACGATGAGGTTGGGCTCCTCAACCGGGGTTGAGCTTTAATACATAAATTGGACTACTTGGGCTTAACCCATCATTTGCCCCCCAATGCCCCATGTCCAAGGAGACTTGGAGAAGGAGGCATTGATTACATTTTTTTTTTTTTTTTTTAAACTTCAAATCTTTCCCATTTTATTTTGAAGAGGGAGTGGTGGAGGTTGAAGAAAGGGAGACGGCTAGGAGCGCGATTGGGCAGCGCCGCTGGGCGCACGGCTGCGCAGCGCGCGCGCGCGCGCAGCGCAGGCTGCGCAGCGCGCGCGCGCGCGCAGCGCAGGCTGCGCAGGCGCGCTGGGCTGGGCAGCGCAGGCTGCGCAGGAGTGCTGGGCTGGGCAGCGCAGGGAGCGCAGTGCAGGCGCGCTGGGCAGCGCAGGCTGCGCGCTCGCTTGGCAGCGTAGGCTGCGCAGTGCAGGCGCGCTGGGCAGCGCAGGCTGCGCGTGCTGGGCAGCGCAGGAGTGCTGGGCTGGGCAGCGCAGGCAGCGCAGTGCAGGCGCGCTGGGCAGCGCAGGCTGCGCAGTGCAGGCGCGCTGGGCAGCGCAGGCTGCGCGTGCTGGGCAGCGCAGGCTGCGCAGGAGTGCTGGGCTGGGCAGCGCGCGCGCGCTGGGGGCTTAGGCGCTGGGGGCCTGGGCGGCTGCCTAGGCTCTGCTCCTCGCATCCTGGACAGCCCAGGCGCGCTGGGCAGCTGCCTGGGCGCTGGCCTTGCTGTCCTGGACAGCCCAGGTGCACTGGGCAGCAGCCTAGCTGCTGCTTCTGCTGTCCCGGACAGCTTCAGATCTGCTGCGCTGGGCGGCTTTGGAACGCTGGGCAGCAGCATTTTTTCATCAAGGGGCGCTGAAAATCAGTCCAAGGTTCGTCAGGGAGAGCTAGGCAATGGCCTGGGAGCATGGGCTGATCCGATTCCCACTCGAGGTGCTGATTTGGGCGTCTTAGGTGCTGATTTTATGCCAAAAATTCTGCTTTGCGCAATTTTGAAGGGTCAGACACCCTTCAAGCTACTGGGCAACTTTGTTTTGACGAGCAACAGCAGTCAGGCACACTTCTAGGCATTGGGCTAGACATTGCAAGTAGTAAGGAACCTTTGGGTGCTGCTCTTGATGATCAAGCCCTTCTCCAGGTGTTGGGCGCCTTGGGTGAGCCTGAGGCTGCCTCGGGAGAACCTACTTGTGATGACAAAAATAATGTTATTCCAAACATTAAAATATCTCACATAATTACCTGGAGAGAGAGAGAAGTAGGCTGCTTGCGCGAGAGCAAAGACAGAGTTGGAGAACTGCTCGTGAGAGAGCTACGCTTTTTGAGATCTAGCTTTTGGCGACCCATGAGGGAGTCTTTAAGCTTGTGGTATAAGCTTCCTGTTTGAGAACAGTGCATAGGCCAAGCTTTTTTGGTGACCCGTGAGAGAGCCGCTAAGTTGGAGATAGGCTGTCTGTTTGAGAACAGTGCAGAGGCCAAGTTTTTTGGCGATCCGTGAGAGAACCGCTAAACTGGAGATAGGCTGCCTGTTTGAGAACAGCGCAGAGGCCAAGTTTTTTGGCGACCCGTGAGAGAGCCGCTAAACTGGAGATAGGCTGCCTGTTTGAGAACAGCGCAGAGGCTAAGTTTTTTTTTTTTTTTTTTTTTTTCGGCGACCCTTGAGAGAGCCGTTAAGCTGGAGATAGGCTGTCTGTTTGAGAACAGTGCAGAGGCAGGTCAAGTTTCTGGTGATCTATGAGATGATCCACCTTGCCTAAACTTGTTGATTTCCTCAGCATTCATATATCTTTGAGCTTTTGTGAATAGTTCTGGCATGCTCTTCGGTGGGCACTTCAGAACTGAGAAAAGGAAACTTGATGAACGGAGGCCACCCAAGAAGGCGGTCATCGTCACCTTGTCGTCGGGTTCATCAACTTGGAGTACCTCCTCGTTAAAACGAGTGAGGTAACTCCTCAGGCTCTCCTCGCGGTCCTGTTTTATACTAAGCAGGTGCGTAACTGGCTTCTGGTGGCGACGCCCTCCTATGAAGTGTGAGACGAATGATCTGCTAAGCTCGGCAAAAGAGGTAATAGAGGCGGGGGAGAGCTTAGCAAACCACTGTTGGGCAGACCCTTTAATGTGGTTGGGAATGCCCTGCACATGATTTCGTCTGGTACGTTGTGCAATTGCATCAAGGTCTTGTAAGTGTCGAGGTGGTCCAGTGGATCCTTTGTTCCATCAAAGGTCTCCACAGATGGCATTTTGAACTTCTGAGGGAGGGGGTAGTTTGCTACATCAGGTTTGAAAGGGGTATCAGTACGCCTTACCAGGTGGTCAACAGTTTCGGGTCTTTGTGCCTTCATGGCGTTGAAGACATCACCGAGTTGATTCTGTACCTCCTTTATCTTCTCGTCCCAATGATTGGGGGCTCTTTTGGAATGATCATGGAAGTGGCTTCCATGCCCCATGCTTTGATTTTCACCCTCATCCTCCTGGAGATAAAGGTCCTCTCCCTGGAAAGCAAGGGGAGGGGGAGGTGCAGCTCCCTCATGTTGGGCTTTCCGAAGTGGGGTGCCCAATGGGGCACCCGGGCGTGGAGCAACAGGGCGTGTTGCTTCTCGATGTCCAGGATGTGGAGCTCCTTGTGGTGCTCTATGTTGTGCACCTCTGTGGGGCCCTCCATGTTGTGCACCTCCATGTGGTGCTCCACGTTGTGCACCTCCATGTGGTGCTCCACGTTGTGCACCTCCGTGTGGTGCTCCACCTTGGGGTCCTCCATGTTGTGCACCTCCGTGTGGTGCTCCTTCTTGGGGTCCTCCATGTTGTGCACCTCCGTATGGTGCTCCTCCTTGTCCAGCAAGTATGAGTTGCAGTAACTGTTGGTTTTGAGCAACCAGTTGCTGCATGGTCTCCAATATTTGTTGGGGATTCGGGGCTAAAGTATCCGGAACAGGGTTGATAGGCGGGGGAGCAACCTCTTCCTCTAGTGGAGGATTGTCTTCGTGTTGGTTCATGGATCGAGTAGTGATCGCCATTAGTTAATGGACGTAATGTTCAGGAGTGAGAATTTTGTCGTTTCCCACAGACGGCGCCAAACTGATGATGCACAAAAATGGTTTTGCACACCACCTGTCAAGTATAGATAATAAATGCAATGAAATCAACGAAAGAATTAAAGAAGACACAATTTATTGTGGTTCGGTCAATTCGACCTACGTCCACTCTTCAATGGCTTCAGTCGCCGGGTATTTTATTGATTCAAAGGTATGGAGAATGGAGATACAAGCTTTGAGAGGGGGAATGGAGAATCAAAGAATAATAATCTCCGGTAGTCGGTTTGTCTTCTGTGTGTCTCTGATGGAGCATGTGTCCCTTTCTCTCTCAGATTAGAGCCATTTTATAGTAGATAAGAGATCATTCTTGTGGAGATCATGACATATCCTCAAGGCTTCTTTATCGCAGCTTAGAGATTATCTTTGGTGGAGATCACGACTTATCCTCTACGGAAGGAAGAGGTTGGGGAGCTCTTCTTGAAACGTGGTCACTGATTGGACCGTTTCCCTCCTTAAGGCGGTGCAGATAAACTTCCCGTGCTCTCCTCTTGGTGACGTGCTAAGCAAGAAGTCTAACCGGCCTTGGACTGTCTTGGACTTGGTGGCCTCTTGGTGACATGCTAAGCAAGAAGTCTAATCGGCCTTGGGCTCATTTGGCTTGGTGGATTCACGATGAGGTTGGGCTCCTCAACCGGGGTTGAGCTTTAATACATAAATTGGACTACTTGGGCTTAACCCATCAACTATAGTTAAAATCGGGAATTCCACAATGAAAGACTCTCAAAATCAGGTTACTACCTACTGATCCCCTTTCCCCTTCTTCTGACTCAAAAAAAAACAAATCTACTTACTCAATCCTAAACTCTTTCCCACACGCTAAGATTACACATACGTATATATTACTTGGGGAGTTATAACTTGCACACATAAATGTGTTGTGCATATGGTATACTCAGTCAAAACTTTAAAGCCATACACAAAGTTACACGTGGCATTAAGTATTATTGAAGGTTGAAATAATAAGTCATATGCCATATTGTAATATTGATGTAAGAGTAATGCTAGATAAATTTAAAAATTAAATTTGATAATCATAACTATTAAATAAGTAATAAATTTCAATAAATACTGAGATTTACAAAAAAAAATTTATTACTATAATTATCACGTTTAATTTTTAAATTTATATAATTTTGTTAATTTAATGGTCGGTGACATCTCTCATTTACTATTGTAGTTGTTTGTCTCGAAACTATAAATAGCAGTGTTGCCGAGTGATAGGACACGTCTAAGAAGTACTTATCGACCCATTTTGCCAATAAGTAGGAAAAACAATCTTTAGCCACTTTTTTTTTTCCCCTTTCCCAAAAAATTCTTATTTAATTGATATCAATAATTTATAAATAATTACAGGTATTCGGGGCTTATTATCATAAAGATCAGTTCAAAGTGACCCGACCGTTCCTCCTTAGCGAAAAAAATAAGTAAGGACCACCAAGGTATCTTAACATCATTCTAAACAAAGATTTTTTCACTCCAGACTCTTCGGCCATCTCGATGTTTACCATTGGTGTAGCGGGTTTTGATTTGAGTAATATAGCAGTCAGAGTTGATTACGTTACTAAATAAAAAAATTTGGTACAATATTTTTAAATTTTATTAATTTTATAGGTTGAGATACAAGTTTTTAAATTTATTTATGATAGAAAAATTTACAATTTTTGAGATTATATTACAAATTTTAAGATTTATTTATAATTTAAAAGTTATAAATTATTTTCAAAAACTTATAAATAATTATAAAAATAAGTTATAAAATTTATAATGACGATCCGATTCTAAAAAAAACTTTTCAAAAACATAAAAAGTGGGATTATTCGCACTTCTTAAATCTCATTTCTAACCTCATTTAATCATTTTACTTTAAATTACCAAATTAACCCGAAATATACTCACTCCATTAGTAACTAAACCCACACTATCTAAATTTACTAATTAAAAATTAAATTCATTCAATTTTTTTCAACCTAATATATAGGCAACGATCAAAATTTAGTTTTGGTATATTATTTCAGTATGAAAATATTTCAGACATAGAATAAAAATTAATAAAAAAAATTATTATTATTTTTAAATGTTAATCAAAATATGTCAAAATATTTTAAAACATTTCAAAATATTTCAAAGACAATGGTGAAAATATATTAAAATATCTCAAAACACTTTAAAATAAGATAGATCATCTCGAAACATTGAAATTTTGCTTCAATTACCATTTTTGTTTCAATTTTTTTGTCATGCATTTAATAATTTAATTAAATAAGTATAAATGAGGTGAGTATAAATATGATGAATTTAGTTTAAAATAAAATGATTAAATAAGATGAGAAAAGAGATTTACACTTCCTTTGGTACAAGAGAAAATGAAGTGGATGGAAAAGAATGAGTGAAAAATAAAAGGGAAGGAAACATTTTCCTTTGTTTGATTTGAATGGAAAATCAGGTGAAATGGCACATTATGTGGAATGGAAAAATGGATGGATATGTAATCCTTTCCACCAACTAAAATAAATCCTCTCGATTTTCTAGGGGTGTAATTTGGGCGGGACAACTCGAATTAAACCTGAGTCCAACTAGAAAAAAATATAGGGATTGAGTTATAATTTTTAATACTTGAGTTGAATCTGGACAAAAAAATTCCAACTCAAATTGAATTTGGGCAAGGCTTGGGTTGTTGGATTCAACTTGAATATTAAAATCGAGTTGAACCCGAATATACATAAATATATAAATATATTTAACTAAAGTTAGTATTTATCTTTACTCTTTAGAGTCCAGACGTTCACTTCACTTCACTTCAAGTCTTCACCCTAGTGCCTTTATCACTCTCAGATCTTTCTGTCACTTGTCACTCCTCCCTCTCTCAATCGTAACTCATTTAAGTCGTCTTAGACCTCAACCTCCCTCTCTCACTCGTCAGTCTTCCCTCTCTCATCATCTGTGTCTTGCCCTTTATCTCAGATCGCTTGAAAAAATTAAATTTACACTCCAAAAAATCAACCCGAATTAAGTAACTCAAGTCTAACCCAATTTTTAACCCAAAATTAGCCCGAATTAAGCAACCCGAATTCAACCCGAGCCCGCCCAAATTAAATTCGGACAATACTCGGGTTGAATACCTCGGGTTGAGTTAGGGTTGAAGATTATATATCTAGAGTTGGGTTAGGGTTGACCTCTTAACCCGCTCCACCTGCCCGAGTTGCACCTCTACGATTTTTGGTGGAAAAGTGGAGAGAGAAAAGGACCACTTGAGTGCTACTACATTAATTTACTTATATACCCTTCAAACTTTTTTATGTTTGTCCAAATGCATCCAAATTATGATGGCAAACTGAGATAAAAATAGCCACGTGTCAGACAATGACATGTGTAGTTTCACTATCCAAGAGCTTTGAGCGGATACAATTTTTTTTTTAAAACATTTTTGTGTGAAATGGACCTATTAAACATTGAGGTTGCAGAAAAAAAAGTAAAAAAGAATAAATGTATGTAAAATGACAACATTATTAGAATTCAACATGTCATTTTGTTGTCCGAAATAAATTATGAAGGGGTATAAAATTATGCCACGTGTAAATGGTCACACGAGTCATGTGAGGACCAAAGCTCTTGTGTCACCGAACCGAGCTAGTTTGGTCGATGCTATGACTGAGCTAAAGTCTTGAGCAGATCAGGACAAGAATCACTTAATCACAACCTAAAAATAAGGGATTCGGCTATACCAGTCGAATCAATCTAAAACGCATATATCAAGAGAACGTTACAAAGAGACCTAGATGAAGTTCAATTACCAAGGCTGAATTGAAGAAGAGTGTGCCAATCTCTCTAGAGGGAAAAAGTCACTAGAGCCTATATAAACTGGCAAGGATAAACAGTAAAGGTACGCAAGAAATTTCTCAAAATACAAAAACTACTTATTTTCAATTACTGACTGAAGCATCGGAGTGCCTTCGATCGAAGCACTTCGGTCCTAGGCAGTTTGTTCATTTTGAGGGAACTCAATTCATTAAAGGACCAAGACGAACACAAGATCTAGGTGGAAGACCTTTTTCTGCTTCCATTTGGCGCCGTCTGTGGGAATTTTTCGCAACAAGAAGTCATGTCAAGGTTAAAGAGTACACTAGGTTCGCCATTGGAAACCAAATTACCGTGTTTCATTTCCTTCTAGAAGTGATATCCGGGTGGATATGTATGACAGCCAGGACGAACAACAGGAGGATAAGATTTCCTCTGCTAGTTTTAACCCTGAAGATGGCCAAAACTGACAGAATACTCTGCAGGAAGGGTCCCTCCGTGTCGAGGGGGATACTCCTGCCATCATGAAGCTGGTCTAGTCGTTGCAAGATCGCCTGGACATTCATGATGAGATGTTCAAGAAATCATATGCGAGGGAGAAAGCTTTGAAGCAAGAAAACGAAGAACTAAAGCAAAAGCTGAGGAAAGTTAGCGAAAGAGAGGATTCAGATCATGAAGACCGTCGTACCCGAAGGTGGCATTGAAGGATGCCAAACCGATGGGAATAAAGGGAAGAGGAATTGCAGAAGGCCCAGCGCCGACAACCGACAAACCATATGGACTATCAAGAAGAATGGAAACAATTTATCACAAAGGATCTTGATAACCATTTAAAAGGATCAGAGCGAAAGTCAACGAGAGACTTTCCATGAAGACCAACTGGAGGGTACGTCGGAGGAACATAATATTCGCAGTTTGCCGAGTGGATAGACCAAGCTCGGATTCTAAGCAACTTCGTAGTCCCTAGTTTTAAGCTCTATGATGGGAAGACAGATCCCACTACACATATTCGTCATTGCAGGCAAATGATGATTGTGCATAGGAAGAATGAGCCGCTGTTTTGCGCTATATTCTTGAGTAGCCTTGGCGAATTGGCCATGAAATGGTTCGATGGGCTCCCCAGAAACTAAGTAGGTAGTTGGAGCCACTTGGCAGGGCAGTTTACTGCTCCGTTTATCACTAGTAGCCAACAACCTAAAGACATCAAGGCACTGTTAACTTTGAAAAAGAAAAATGGGGAGACTTTGCCAAAATATGCCCATCGATATTGGGAGACGATGAATGAAGTTGAGGCCTGCAATCCCAAGATAGCAGTCGTAACATTCAAAATTGGGTTACCAAAGGAGAATCCGTTGTACCAGTCATTAACAAGGAGACCAACATCAAATATGGAGGAACTAATGGCTCGGGTGGAGAAATATGCCAAGGTCGATGACGATCTCGGCAGAGATACAGGAAGAGAACAGCCAAATAGGAAATAGTTCGACAAGGACAAGACTGGACCCCCAGTTCGGGAAGGGGGAAAAACAAGGAGAAGGACGTATTTCCTTCAAAATCCCCATAGATGGGAATCAATACGGTGTTCAAAGAACCAATTTACAAGATTTTGTCTCAGATCAAAGGTAAACCCTATTTTAAGTGGCCTAACAAGTTAGGAGGGGACCCATAAAGGAGGAACTCGAACTTCAAATGCTCGTATCACCATGACATCGGGCACATGATTAAAAATTGTCGATCCCTCAAACAACATCTAGAGGAATTGGTCCGAGCAGGACACCTGTCCCAGTTTATTGAAAGTGGGGAAAAAGCCAACGCTAACATCGGCAATCCCCCTCACGACCGACCAGTTCCCGCAGGAGTCATTAATGTTATTTATTCGGCGACACCGCATATGGCGACTAATAACTCAACTAGGGCGTACATCAAGTTGGTTGCACAGGCTTGCGAAGTTTATTAGCTTAGAACGGATGACGAGCCGATAAGTAAAAAGCAGAAGGTAGATGGGCCAATTAACATCAGTTTCTCTGAGCAGAATCTGGTAGGGGTACACCAACCCCATAACGACGCCCTAGTGCTGACAATAATAATTGCCAATTTTTACGTCAGAAGAATATTAATTGATCAAGGTAGTTCTTCAGAAATTAAGTACTTCAGCCTGTTTAGCAAGTTAGGCCTGAAGTAAGAGGACCTGATAACATCTAATACTGCCCTAGTGGGTTTTAACGGCAAGATGGTGTTGCCAAAGGGAAAAATTACCCTCCCAGTACAGTTAGGGCCAGTCGGTATGATGATCGAATTTCTAGTAGCCGACGCGGAGTCAGGGTACAATGCCATTATGGGGCGCACTTGGTTGCACTAGATGAAAGTGGTTCCCTCAACCTATCACCAGATGCTCAGATTCTCGACGGATGATAGAATCATCAGTATACGTGGGAAACAGGTCAATGCACGTACCTGTCTTCTTGCATCGATTAAAGTGAGGGGGCACCCCAATGTCGCAGAAGGAAATCCAGAGAAATAGCAATTACAGCAGCAATTGACCAGGGAGGCCGAGGACATCGAGTCAACGCCTCGCACCATTGAGGATCTGATAAAGGAGTTCATATGAGGTAGCACTGAGAGATATTTTTTGTTAGGGGCCTCCCTAATAGCAATAGAACGTGCGAACTTGATCTCATTATTGCATGAGCACGTGGATGTATTCACTTGGGAAGCAAATGACATGCCACGAGTGCCTCCCGAGGTCACTTGTCATCATCCCAACGTAGACCCCAGTTTCAAGCCGATTAAGCAAAGGCCAAGAAGGTTGGCGCCGCAGCATAGGGACACAATGAAAGAAGAAATGAAGAGATTATTGGAAGCATGGATCATCAGGGAAGTACAATACCCTACTTGGCTGTCGAATACAGTGGTGGTGAAAAAGAAGTCGGGAAAATGGAGGGTGTGCATGGATTTTACCCACTTGAATAAAGCATGTCCCAAGGATTGTTTCCCATTGTGCAAGATCGACCAGCTGGTTGATGCAACAGCTTGGACACGAGAGGATGAGCTTCCTCGATGCATATCGAGGATATCACCAAATCCCCATGCGCAAGCAAGATAAAGAAAAAATAGCATTCATAACTCCGAAAGGCATTTATTGCAATAGGGTAATGTCATTCCGGTTAAAGAACGCCGGTGCAACGTATCAAAGATTGATCACGAGAATATTTTTCAATATGATTGGCAAATCTATGGAGGTGTACATAGATGATATGGTCGTGAAAAATCGAGCTAGAGAAGATCATGTTACTGACCTAGGAAGGACGTTCATGATGTTACGCAAGTTTGGGATGAAGCTAAACGCTTCAAAGTGCACCTTTGGGGTTTGTTCAGGAAAGTTCCTAGGGTTTATGTTCATCCACCGAGGAATTGAGGCGAATCCAGACCAGATTTCAGCCTTAATCAGTTTAGAGCAACCTAAGATGATAAAAGAAGTTCAGAAGCTGATTGGGATGGTAGCGACATTGGAGAGATTCATATCTCGGACCTTTGACAAGTGCCGACCTTTTTTCCACGCAATTAAAAGGAAAATCGATCCACTTTGGGATGAAAAGTGTGATCAAGCCTTTGCCGATTTTTGGACCTACCTGGCTTCATCGCCTCTCTTAGCAATGCCCGCTTCAGTGGAGCGATTGTTGCTCTATTTGGTAGTTTCTGAACACATAGTCAGTGATGCTCTAATGAAAAATATGAAGAAGGGATTAAGACCAATTTACTATGTGAGCAGGATGCTCCTGGACGCGGAAACAAGGTATCTTCTTTTAGAAAAATTGGCACTCGCACTAATTTGTTCGGCTAAAAAATTACACCAATACTTCCAGGCACACACTATAGTGGTACTCACAGACCAGCCCCTTAAAGGTTTGTTCAAAAAGGCAGACTTGTCTGGGAGAATATCCAAATGGGCCATTGAACTAGGGGAATTTGACATCCAATTCGAGTCAAGGACTACAATAAAGGGTCAGGTTGTCGCTAACTTCATAGCCGAATTTTCTGCCTGGGGCCATGAAGCACCAACCTGTCCTAAATCAGGAAAACCTGAAGAAAGAGGGGGATGGAGGCTATATGTCGATGGAGCTTCAAATTACAAGGGGGCAGGAATTGGTATCGTGCTGGAAAGTCCAGAAAAGGACATACAGGAGAAGGTAGTCAGGCTCGGGTTTCAAGCCTTAAACAATGAAGTAAAATATAAAGCTTTGTTGGCCGGCTTAAACTTAGCAGTCGCTTTAAACGTTTCAGAACTCAAGATATTATTTGATTCACAGCTTATAGTGAACCAGATCTTGGGGGAATATTTAACAAAGGATGAAAGAATGATGTCATACCTAGAGCTCATGAGGAAAGAACTCGGTCGAATACTGAAGTGCTCTATCAGTCAGATCAGCCACACAAAAAACACGTAAGCAAACGCGTTAGCATCGCTGGCTTCGACAGCAAGTAAAGAAGATAGTAGATCTGTCTCAAAAGACTTTCTAGTCATGCCAAGCATCGCCTCAATGGAGACGTCAAAAGTGAATATGATTGAAGAGAAACCTAGTGTAACACCCAAAATTCACCCTGTGAGGCATTACTATCTATAACCATTCATATCATGAGAGCAACTAATAAATCCATAAATAATCGGGGGTCCTTAATTTAACAAAATTCGGACAGAGTCTCCTTTGTTCGGGGAGCTCTACCCAAAACACAACTTGTGCAATTATACTACTTTGACCATACCGGGTCCATTTATTCATAAAATATTTTCAACATTATCCAAAAGAATATGTCAAATCATGGCATTTACATCTCAAAAATTAACTAATATAAAGCAGCAGGATTAACAAAATAAACTAGACTTTACAGTGTACAAAAGAGTATCATAGTCTAATACAAGAGAAAAGGGGTCGCTCTATGCGTCCACCTTGTGATCCACACTCCCGTCAATGGAGCCTCCCACTGGGAGGCCTCCTTGGCTCCTAACTCCTCCTCAAGTACATAATCTGACAAATGTTAGCAGTAGGGGATGAGCACGAAGCTCTATAGAAAATTTCTCCTAACCCAAACAAGGTTTAAAAAATATTTAAAATTCGGTCAGTCTCCTTTTTTTTTACAAAATATCATATATAACTTTTGAAAGAAAACATGGCATTTTAAATAGATCTCAAGTTCAAGGGATAACAGTAATTAAAGAATAAATGAACACAATATACCATTAAATAATCATTTCACTATAAATGATTTCTCACAAGTTTTTCGGAATCTCATACTTTTCCAAAATCTTGTAGAAACCATTTCTAGTGCAAAGAACAATTCCCAACACTATAACAATCCTCGTGTATTCTGGTGCATCCCCAAGGTCATGTAGGTTGATCGTTTCTCCTGAATCTATCCAACGATTATACCTAGTCCACCCATAATAATCACAAGCACATTTGGAAAGGGGCGTATACCATACCAATGACATTGTCGAATCCCTCCCTAGGAAA
>CAUOFW020005890.1:0-25715 GCA_963454935.2 Ilex paraguariensis
GATCCTTAGGGTCAAGACAAGGGCGTCGTTATGAGGAGTCACTACGCTTGTCAAATCCGCGTCGGAGAATGTATGCCAAGCTCACCCGTCCTGACCCTTTTACTAGGTGGCCCTACATCAACCTCGGCTACCTTCCTCGTAAAAGCTACCCTCTTGAGGTCGGACTCGAGTTCTTTGGACGTGGGGCGATCCAGGGGACATATATGGATGACATCTATGATGTTGTCCGGCTCCTCGGTCGGAGGCAAGGCTTGTCTCTCTTCTGGCCTGGGCTCTATGTACTCTTTCAAATATCGTCTCGGACCAATCTTTCCAAGAACGATTTGAACACCCTGCAGCTTTCGGTGCGATGCCCGAAATCCCGGTGATAGGAACACCTAACCTTTTGATCACGGGTGGAGGGGTCGCTCTGCATCCTGGGCGGCCATTTGAAGAACGGCTCGTGCTTGATTTTATGGAGCAGCTTGAAGATGGGTTCCTTGAACACAGTGTGAATTCCTTTGGACGGACCCCCTGGAGGGGTAGCAATCCCTTTCGGGGAATATCTTCCCGCTCCTTCTCTTTTCTCTTAGATTGGAGGGCTCGGCCTTTGCTGCTTCCCATCTCGTCCTCAACCCTCGAGTATTTGTTTATCCGGGCCATTAGTTCCCCCATATCCGAGGGAGTCTTCTTGGTCAGGGATCGGTACAGGTCCGTGTCCCTTGCCAAGCCGAGCCGGAAAGATGCTGCTTGCATGACCTCCGAGCAGCCTTCTACCTCATTAACCTCTTCCCAGTATCGGATGGCGTACTGGCGAAGAGTCTCGGATTCCCTCCTTCTGAGGGTCAGCAATGATCCAATGTCTTTGGGGCGCTTACTCCCCGTAATGAATCGAGCCAGGAACTGCTTCGTCAATTCCTTCCATGACCCAATACTGTTGGGGGGAAGCGCCTCGAACCACTTCATCGCAGAGTCCCCCAAGCTCATAGGAAACACTCGGCAGAGAAACCGTTGGTCCGAATGATAGAGGGACATCATCTGCTTGTATTGCCTCACATGGGCTTCGGGATCGGACCGCCCGTCATAAGTTTTGAACCGCGGTACGACAAACTTTCTTGAAACCTCCATCTCATCGATCTCCCTCATAAAGGGTGTTTGTATGACTTCGTCCTCGGCCTCATCCTAGATAGCCTTACCCTTTCTCCTGGAGTCTAACCGGGCTCTGAGATCAATTTCTTCCCTGAGAGGATGCCTTCTGAAGTCCTTGAGTTCATCGGTAAGCTCCTCATTTCCTAGGCGTCGTGTGGATTGGGTTGAGTCCTCCTCGGATTCATCTCCCTTCCTCCGTCTAGACAAACCTCGCCGGAGATCGTCCAGGGCCAATGGCCTTGCTTTCCTTGAATGGTTGTCATGATGATGGTCGCCGGCTCTGGGTCGCTTTGGGACCCTAGATCTTTCTGCTTTGTTGTTTAGGTGGTTTCTTAGATCCTTCGTTTCCGCCTCCCGGGCGGGAAGCCCACGAGAAAGGAATGAATCCCTCGATCCTTTGCCAGAGGCGGCAAACTCGTTGAGCCGGCTTAGGATGTTTACATTGTCCTTTTCCAGCTGTCGTAATCTACTGCCGAACTTTTCTTCAATCACCTCCGCCAGCTGACGAGCCAAGGGGGCTGATCCCCCTGACCTGATTCTCATACTGGTTTGAGGGGTAACCCCTCTTGACCGAGTAGAGACACTTTTATTCATATCGGTGTGATCCCTTCCTCCGTGATGACAGGGAGCTTGTAACTCGAGACTCCTTTGGTGGGGGCCTTTCCCTTTCTGTCGAGTGTTCACCATGGTCACTGTTCTTTATAGAGAAAAAAACTAAGAAAACTAGTCGTTTCCCACAGACGGCGCCAGATTGTGCGTGCAAGATCCTGCACAATATAAAAAACGAGAACAGATCTCTCCCTTGGTGAACTCTAGTGAGCCAGTTGAGTGACCAACCACGCTGCTTGGAACAGCCTGCGAGGTCCGGTGGTAACCTGAAACGGCAATGGGAGACCCTGGGGGAGCGGAAGAACGATCCAGTAAGGCTGAAAGAGGTTCCTGGAACAAAGAAGAACAAGTTAGAAGGGCCCCGGAGTGTTTTTCGGCGTATCCCCTTAAACGATCTAGTCAGTCTTTGAGAAAGAGAGAGGAAGGAGAAAACACTGAGTGTGTATTGTAGTAAAGAGTTTTTTGTTGCATACCCGTCTTGCCTTTTGCAAGGAGTATTTATACCTCAAAAGCTCATGATTGCTGTCAGTGTAGTCAGTAGGTGATCATTAGGTACAGGCAGTGTGCGCACTGATTCTGATGAGGAATGTCTTCTCTTCTTAACTGCTCGGGGTCCCGAGCAATCAATGCTGGGTCATCGGGATGCCGACGGTACAATGTACTCCTCTCGGGGAGGATGCAATAAATGCTCTGTATTAGGAGCATTTATTGCCTTTCATTTCCGAGCCTTGCCGCATTGAATGCGGTCTCATCAAGGGAATGGTGTAATTAATCGTTTGCTTTTCCAAGTCGCGTGTCAGCAACGGCATGCGGTTTCTCTGTCTTCAATGTGATATCATACGTCACGCGTCCATCCCCCATTGGCTGTGGCCCCTGTATTCCAGTACGTTCTGACACTAATTGTGTAAGACGAGGTCATGATGAATAGCCTAGGCTAATGACCTGTACGTCAATAGCTTATCCTGGAGTAGATGAAGCGTCCAGGATGGGGTACCTCTCGGCACCGAGGAAAGGCTCATCTCGGAACCGAGGGAGGTATACCGACCGAGGTACCATATCAGACCGAGGCTACGTGTTGGTTGTAACTCGTACTGAATGCCATGATCCTATATGACGAGTACCTCGGGGGCGAGGACCTTTATGCGCCAATGGTGCTTGATCTTAGCAACAGTGTTTTGGTAAATACCGAGGACACGTGTCTTCATCATGGAGTATTTCAGAAAAGTCCCATCAATTAAGTTTTTTTTTTTTTTTGACTCGAGTGTGGATTACATAAATTTGAAACTTATTAGTTTCTTAATTTGGGTTTTGTTGAGAGAAAAATAACATTGACACAACACAAATTAAAGATAACTTAAATAGAGCACTTAATTATTTGGTAGTGGTAAAATGTTGTAATACGATGATAATGGTGGACTCATGAAAGTTACGTTTTTGTCAAATTTAATATTATAAAATTAAACGCGTGTATTTAGTTTTAATAAACTCGGTCATAAATAGTTTGACACGTTAGACTTATTAATAATAAATTGACGTGAATTTAGTTACACACACAAATTCGAAGATATGGAACTTATACAGTTCTACGTTATGAAAATCAAACTTTCGCATGAAACTGACTATAAATGAATTTAGTATGAATTGAATAAATTATAATTTACACAATTTAAAAATAAAACAAAAACCTATAAATCTTTTAAGGGTTAAAAATTAAAAATAAAATAAAATAAATCTTTCAAGGGGTTGTTTGGATGATTTTATGGCAGGGATTAGATTGCATTTGTGAAATCCTTCCAAACCTAGCCTTAGGTTTTGTATATGGGATTAAATAATGTACCACCTCCAATCCTATGTTTTACAAGTGACATAAATACATATCAAGTCTACAGAGTGATCACAAAATTAGCATTACACACGTAGTTGAAGACATAGTTCAACATAAAATTATAGCATTCAAACAATCGGTCTTACTGTATCAAATAACAATTTATTTCATTCATTTATTTAATTACATAATTTAAAATTAATTTTTACCAATTATTTTTCAAAGAGTAATGCTATTTGGACCTGAAAATTTAACATAATTTATTGACCTAATGATATGATTTCATTGGAACTATTAGATCAACACCAAATTCTAATGTTTGATAAGACTCACACTCAATCCAAAGGTTATAGTGAATTAAATCAACAAATTATGTTAATTAATTATGTCACAATAACATTACTCTTTTTCAAAATCAAAATCGACAAATTTTTTTCAAAATACATGACCGCAAAAAAATGTCAATGTGTGCGCACTATTGTATGTAAATAATGATTGGAATAAAAATTAAATTTTTTAAAACAAAAATCGATAATTTTTTTCTTAAAATTCATGACCTTAAAAAATGTCAACATGCATAAACTATCTACATGAAACACAAATTGTATTGAGTCATAAATGAATCAAAAAATTAATGATTCAACTTGCAAAAAGAAATGAGCAAAAAAAATCTAGTAAAAAAAAATTCAAATGTTTAACTCGTTTATTTTATAGATATTTGTCATAAAATTGAGTAAACCCACCCGACCCCTTGTTTGTTGAAACCATTATACATGAGTTTTAATACTATTCGTTATAAGCCATAATTCATTTACTTTACAAAAGAAAAATGCTAAACATATTTAAGAAATTCACTTAAAAACTTGACTTAATGAATCACTACCATTGAATAGGTAATGAATTATAATAAATACTGAGACCTACAATTAAATTAATGACAAATATAACAGTCATATAATCAAGTCAAATTTAAAATTTGTGTAACATTACTCTTTACAAAATCCTAGACCTCAAAACTTAAACCAAGAAAAAAAAAACACATTAAATATTGAGACCTACAGTAAAATTAATGGTTATAATTACTAAGTCTATTACTTTTTAATCTACTTTTTAAATCTATGTAGGGGCGGAACCATAAATTAATATGAGGGTGGACACTTAAATTGAAAATCATATCTTTTTTCCTTTCAACTGACTAGAGTAAAAGATACAAAGTAAATTTTGAAAATCATATTTAATTCCTAAAACTTTGCTAAACCCAAATGACCAAAAGCCAATATATGTTAGGTGTAATTAAAAATAACCAAAAAAAAAATTTAATTACCCATTTTACATAAAAAAAAAAAATTAGACTAATTATAACTCTTTACAATTAATCTCTTTCTAAAAAAATCACCAAAGAGTCGCAATTACCGAAGAATCGCACTTACCATCTTAGCATTGTTCTTGTTCAATTATTCTTCCCCTTGTTTTCATATTATGTCTCAAAGTCCTGTTGGTGTGTGTGATAATCTAAGAGGTATATGTGAATAAAATGAATAAATAAAAAGAATTTTCATGAATCATGGATATGGGCACCGCTAAGTATTGTTGGTTCATGAACTCATGGGCGAGTACCACCAAATGAATTAACTTATAGAACATCTATCATATAAGTAATGAATATAATTTTTTTTTTCAGGGTGGGCAGTACCCCCTCTAACCTATAACTGGCTCCACCCATGACTCTATATAAAATTACTCTAAACTATTTTTACAAAATTCAACATTTAAATTTCACCCAAATACATATAACAAAGAGGCCATAATTGATAACGAGGGTAATGTTAAAATTTGAAGCTGTGGATTTGTCCATTAACACTTGCGACTGAAAGCTTACCAAAGAAGAACAGTTACTCTCTCTCTCTGTCTCTTTTACAATCAAACCCAACCAGACAAAGAGCCAGTCACGGCCAAAAGTAGGTGAAAAAGCAACGAATAGAATTGACTCAACCAAAACCTTACCTTATTACTACGACAACCACTATTACAATGCACTCTACCTAATCTCTCTCTCTCTCTCTCTCTCTCTCTTTCACACAAACAACCTGAGAGGAGATAGAAAGTTAAGAAGTGGTAGCTTTGGTTGGTTGCCTCCTTTTCTTCTCATTCTACTTTCTTTATCTACACATTCATTCCCAAAACCCTAGCTTTTTTTCCAGATCACTTCGATTCGAGACCTGTGTTTGTTTTCCGATCCGAGTTGAGTCGATGGATGATTCAAACCACTCCTTCGGTTGGAAGTTTCAGTACTCTTAATGCTTTGTAGTTTTGGTGGGCGAAAATGTCGGCTTCGTTAGCGCCGTTCGAGCGTCCCCGAGTCGGAGCTTCGAACACGGTGAAGTCACTATCCCATTTTTTTATTCTTAATTTTTATACATGACCCAGAGTTTGGTTTATGAGAAAATAAGGGAAAAAAAAAAGGAAGTTACGATTTTACATTTGGACTTAATCAAGTCAAACAGTCGTAATAGAATTCAATTTTGGTGTCAAATAGTAGTCAACACAAATAGTGTTAATTCAAATTTGAAATTTCTTTGACTTTCCTACGTTTTCTGGGTAGCCAATCGGATATAGTATTAAGTTGAAATGGACTGAACTTGGTTTTATTGGCTGCTAATTGTGATAATGTACTATTTTAGGTACATTGTCGAACTGAAAATTGTATGTCCCTAATAGGTAGCTCTTACCGACTGTTGCAGCTGAAATCTATGTTTCGTGTGTGCATAAAATTAGGTTGCGAACATGGCATTGGAAATTCGATGTTGTTTTGGGCTTGTAACACGGAATCTTTCTGTTTTTTTAATACACAATTTTTGCACTACTACATTATTAGGCACAAACCCGTATATTCATTCATACGTAAAGATGTTTGTGTTTGCTCGTGAATGCTGTATTCCTGTTAGTATTCTGGAATGTGTAATGTTATTATATTAAGTACTGAAGAATTTTAGAGCGCTCATTTGAAAGCATGAACATTGTCATTTCCTTACCTTTCTTGTTCATTGGAAGAAATTAGATGATTGTAGAGTTTTATCTGTAAATTTTGGAGATACAGAGGGAATGGTGGACTTTAGAGATAGTGAAGAGGTGAAAACTGGAGTGTTGGTGGTGGCAAAATGTCTGAAGCAGGTGGACTTTGCTTAAATTTTTGAAAGTGGAAAAATTACATCTTGAGAAAAAAGACGAAGATAAAGAAGATGTCATGACAATATCTAACCAAAATTGATCATTAGAATGTCTATTCCAAATGGACTCCCATATCTACCAAGAGATAATGAGATTGCTTCAACAAGAAATTTAAGTTGATTAAGGGCTTAAATTTTATTGCTTAGTCTCTTAAGTGTAAACACTTGATGAAGATAGTTTAATCCTCCAGTGATGTCTGGTGGACTGAATGGAAACACTATACGAAACGTTCATTATGGCCTACAGACCACATATTGCATTATGTTATGAAAGAGTGTACAGGCAATATGTCTTGCCCAAATATAGATTAAGGTGCGTCATCTTTATAGGAAATATAAACTGAAGATTTGAAAGTCATGGTATGTTAAAATTTTAACTTCATTAAATTGGACTGAGCAGTGCTATTCACATTCCAATGTTGAGCTCTTTTGCTCTACACTTCATTCTTGTTAAAGGAAATGACAAGAATGCCCTTCCTTCCCTAGTTTTGTCCCTTTAATGGGAGATTTGACTATTGACTTGGAAAGAACCCTTTTGTGTAGAATTCATAAGGAAAATTTGCTCTACGGAAACTATAAATCGCAAATTTTGGATCTTCCATCTTCGCATGTCTAAACGTATCATTTCAAAACGCAGACATTGCTATATTCTTATTTCCAAAAACTAAATGAAATCAAAATTCGGGATACAATGTTCATTTCTTACGATGATTACAGTTTTTAAAGCACAAATTGTCATTAAGCACAATGAGATTGGAAGTGAAGAGTACTATCCCGTTTGGATCATATACAATTTCGGTTCTATAGGTGTCTAATTGTGGAAACTTCGAAGTGAAATGAAATATACAACTCTAAATTTTTGGTTCATATCAAAAGGATTTTGAATAGAAAGGGTTGATGTCAAATTTTGGTACGCCTCCGCTCTATTTTAAGTTGGGTCATGATCTCTTGAAAAGAAAGTTGGAGACTGGAGGAGGTTTGGGGGTTGATCCGTAGATACTTTCGTCAAGAAAATGTTTTAAAGGAATCCAATGCTTTGGAAGCTAAGAATTGGCATACCCGCATCATAATGCTGGAGCTTTTTTTATTTATGTCCCAAAGATTTGATTGCAATGGGATGAGGATTGATCCCTGGTTTCATCTTAGTAGGATTAGGATAAGCTAAGAATTGACAACTAATGGTGAGTAGTTTGAAATAGTCCTTGAAGGGGGGGTTTGAATAGGAATTTTTAAAGTTTTCTACAGGGTTTGTCCTACTTTCAAGTTTAAACACTGTTAGTATGCGTAGAAGTAAATATTGGAGTGATTGGTCCTTGGCCTCGATACGCTTAGTTCACAATTTGAAAACTAGTTTCTACAGTATTTTGGTCGATTAGTCTTAGTGCTATTTGATTGGCTTCCTAGTCGAATGGTTGACCAGGAATTTGTAGAAAGTCCTTGATATGTTTTCAGTGTTTTTGTGAGGTTATTCACACTTTTTTTTTTTAATTAAAAAAAATATTTATTAATAATGATATTAAGTGGTGCATGATTCATAAGAATGGGTGGACAAGTCTTATGACCCGTTGTCCAATCTATGCTAACATTACATGCAAGAATCAAAATTTCGTTTCAATGTATTGTTTTGATCATTTGAAAAATGAAAACGTTTTAAAGATGTTTCAGAAATGAACACGAAGATAAAATTTAGAAATTTATTTCCAAAACATTTTGAAACATTGGTAGAAACACTTTGAAACCTCTTAAAACACCTCGAAGTATTACAAAAATACCTCAAAACATAGGAATTTAAATTTTCAATCACTGATTTGTTTTGGTTTTGATGGAAACAAAAATGTTTCAGTTGTTTGGAAACAAAATTTTGATCGTTGATTACATAGTATGAACTTTAAAGCATTCAAAAACTTGAAATCCATGTAGATGCCATTTGAATGTGCTCAAATTTATATAAAAAAACCATAAAGCATGCACAACACCAAGATTCACTAGAAGCTCCCCTTTTTTCCTCTAATGAGGTCCACTAGGTGTTGACCACTTACCTAGGGTGGTTCAAGCCTTTTTAGGTCCTACCAAGACTCTATACCCTTACTGACCTAGTCTTCATGCTGGAGATCCCCCCCAACGGTTGTGGCGAAGCTTTACTTTGCTTTGCTGTCACCTTTATTCTTTGACGCTTGGTCAGGTCTTCAGGCTTGTCCACCTGCTCTTTCAGATCTTCAATTATGTACTAGACTGGTGCTTGAGTGTGCATTCCATAAAATTACCAGCCTTAAAACCTGACGTAGGTACTGTAATTTGGGGAACTGTGTATTGAGAGTTTGTTAAAATTTTGTATCTTGAATGTTGTTTCATCATTTTTTGTGAAGATAACCTCTTGGAGCAATCAGAGGTTAAAAGTAAAGTGCAAATAGTGTCTCCCACTGGAAACTTCAGTTGAAAACAATCTAGTCTTAAGATTATGTAGTTTGGGACTTTTCAAGTCGTAGATATCAGATTTCTTTAATTTAGCCCACGAAATAGATCTTCTGGTATTGATGAAAACTGTTTAAATGCTAGTACTTTGGTGCTGGTATCTTTAAGCTGAAGCAAATTTCATGTTCTGAAATGTAACCCTATCCCTTCTCCCTCACATGACTGGAAGACACAGAAAAGCTGGTTTTGTTGTTTAAAATCAGAAGTTGATGAAGAGACAAAAGAATGGTGAACCTAAGCAAAATACACCCGGAAACTTCATTGAACTTTATGGAGATCCAGTCTTGATTCTCGATATGTATTTGAATTTTTAGCTGTATACAGGAGGCTACAACTCATTGCTTGTTCTAGTTTGATAAGTTGTTGAAAAGTGATAATCTGTTCTACCCTTCTATGCTTGATATGCGAACTAGTCTTTTTGTGTAAAACTAGTTCAAAAGTAGCATTTTTCATGATCTTGAACTTGTGTAATGATTTGCAGGTTTTCAAAAGCGGGCCACTTTTCATATCTTCAAAAGGTCATTGAAGCTTTCTCTATTTTATTTTATTTTATTTTTTTTGTTGAAAATTTTCTTGCTGCATACCATGATCAGTCAATAATATCAGCTTGTGAATTGCACCTCTGTAAATGAACTGTCTGCGTATCGTTTCGCTCTTTGTACATAGAAACATTGCGTCTCATTAGTTGAAATTAAAAACACATTTTATCTTATGATCAGAAGACGTGTACACACATTTGTATCCAAATAAATACACATGCAATGGCGATGATTCAAATCATGAGTATAAATTTGATGTGTAGTCGCTCCTTGATGTTGTAGCTACTCCTGCCCCTTCTCCATAATCTGGGAAAGTCAGTAATTGCCAATCATTTTTAATTTTTGTATATCAGGGAGCTTCTACTGAATGTCATTGTCTTTAGATCCTTTTTGGGCATTGAGCAACCAAACCTTGTGGACGAATGCATGTGCTTTTGTTTGATCTTGATATTTGCCAGTTTTATTATGTAGGGCAGTTTCCGCTGCAAACTTGTTTCGATATTCTTTTTTCAAACAGGCTCGTATAAGTAACAAACTTGCTAATGCCTTCTGGGGGTTTATACACTCCTAATATAGTCTGAGCATCTGAACTGTTGTTGCAATAGTTTTTTTGATAGGAAACAAGAACTAGTATTAATGAAAATTAAATACATCAAAAAAGGTTGGATAAGAAATCCAACTGTGAAGTAAAAACTAGATAGCAAAAGCATAACAAGCCTATAAATTAGATGAAGCTTTTCATCCCTCTAGAATAACAAAAAATGAAATTCTTTTGAAGTCCTTTGAAACTGAAGCCCAAAATAATGGTAAGAAATGAATACGGTGCCATAATCGATCCACACTTTCACATCGAGTATAAAAATTCTTGCATTTTGTTCCTTCCAAATAACTCAATGTGGCAATGATATCTTGCAATTCCAAAGAGTTGTACCTTTATCAAGCCTTCCAAGCCCTTCAAAATTTTTAGTAAGTGAGGACTAAGGATATGGAAGACATAGGAATCATCCAACTTAAAATGCGCCTCTATAAACAAGTGATACCACAAGGTCAAAGCGATAGGGTAATGTAAAAATAGATGGTCAGTACTGTCAACATCACCTTGACACATCACATGTAACCGTGGGGAAAGACAAGTATGGAGTCGTGTTTTCTGAAGCATGTCACTGGTGCTAATCTTACTATGTGCCATACAAAAATTTGCAATCCAATAGACACTTTAACCTTTCAAATCATCAAAGTAGGAATAAAGACTGAACAAGATTTTTAATCTAACAAGGATTCAAAGAATGCTTTACAAGAGAAGCATCCAAAAATTCAAACAATCTCCTTTCTTTTATAACAAGGCCCCTGGTTCAACAGAGAATTATTAGGAATAGTAAGACATGAAACCAAATACTTTTGTGTCTGTATCATCTAACTTCCTATGGAATGTGAAATCCTAAGAGTATAGACGATCATAAGACTGAATCATAGAAGGAATAAAAGACTTATGAAAACAAGATACCCGATAGAGATGTAGAAACAGACCTGAAAGAGGTGACTCTCACACCCATCCATATTCCCAAAAGCGAACTTTCTCCCTCTTACCAACCACAAACTTTGAATTTTTGAAAAATCTTGTCAATCCTTGAGAAATGAATTTCCATAGGCATCGGAAACTTCCTCTTTCCACCCTATTAACGCCCCATCTGTTGGCATGCAAGTATTTGCTCTTGATAACTAAACGCATTGAGAATGTGGTTTTAATAGAAACTTCCAAAGCGACTTACCCACTAATGCAATACTTCTTGCCTTCAACTTTTGAATTGAGAGACCACCTTTATCTTTAGATTTAGAGACCATCTCCCAACTAATCAAGTGGTCTTTCCTCTCTCACCACTGCCTTCCACAAAAAAATTCCGCGTCATTTTTTTTTATATTTCTTAATTATTTTTCCTGACATCTCGAAGAAAGATAAAAAGCATATGTAAATTCTAGCTAGGATTGATGCCAACATAGTTAACCGGCCCCCATTAGGAATATAAGTTCTGTCCCACTCATCTAATCTCTTCACGTTTTCCATTATTGGGACATTGGATTCCCATCCAAAGACAAACTTAAATAATTCAAAGGCCACTCCCCCGCTTTACACCCCAAAAGACCAACAACTCTATTAATTTTATCATAGTGTGAATTAATGCCCACTTGTAAACTTTTATCCATATATCGCTTTCAATCCCGGAACCAAGCTAAACACCTTCAATATTTTCTTAAGTTTTAAAAGTTTTTCCTTATCTGCTATAGAAAAGAATATACTATCATTAGCTTATTGCGAAGGAGAAATTGATATCTTGCCCCTCCCCACAATAAAACCTCCCACAAGGTCACAACACTCAGCCGCCCTTCACACTAATCTGGTTAACCCATTAATGACTAAAGCAAAGAGAAAAAGGGGTGGGGATAAATGAGTTTTATAATTTTCTGGTCCTTTTTGTGCCATGTATTGGTTTTTTGGTTTCTACATTGATTTAATTGCTAGTGTTAAAAGTGGCACATATGAAAGTTGTAGGCTAGTCTTTTCAATAGAGTGCTCATCAAGGTACAGATTAGGGGTCATCGACTATGTAATGGACGCAGTCGACTAGGTAAGAGGTTGGGTGTCTGGTTCTAGTTTTGATTGAATATGTCTCAAACAGAAAGGCGCCCCTACTTCTGTTTTGGTTCGTTCTCTTCAACTAATTTTTTGACTTACGCTTACTTAAACCAAATTCAGGGCTTGTGAAACATGTGGATTAATTTCCAACAATATTTAGCAAGCTAAGCATACACAAGATTTATAGCGATTTGGTTACAACAATATCCATGGGCTACTCCCAACTTCCTTAACTGTATTTCAACTCAATCCACTATTATTGGAGGTCTTATATAATATTCACCTCCCAAACATTGCAACTTACACAAAGAATTGGTTTTTCATAGGCTGTACCAAAATCTTTACAGTCAATGGTTTTCCACGCGCTTACCCAAACCTTGTGTGTAAATACAGAGAGAGAATCTCTTTGCTATAACCCACCAACTACATAATTGGCTTCAGGTCCATCCTTGGATCTTCATAACCAAAACCTATAGTTGTAGAGGGGGTGTGTGGTGGACTGCTGAAGGTACACAAATGTATATAACAGAAGTTAACGTCGAGATACTGGGAGTAAGGAAAGTTCGAATATCAGTAACTCAATAATCAAATTTAATCCATAAAATACATGTCAAATGAGCAAGGTACAAAATAAAGAATCTAAAATTACTCCCCTGTGGTCTTACGCTACTCTTGCTTGCCTGATACTGTCTTCATTTGTGCATATAAATGTATAACTGGTACAGTATATCTTGCGAAAACAAGTGAGCAAAAGCATACCTATATCCCCTTTTTGTTATAAATTTTCAAAATATGAATAGAATAGTGTGGTCGTAGGACTCTTAAGATAAGCAATAGTTTTCCAACATTTGATAAGCAATAGTTGAGCACTACATGCTCTGGCTGCAATATATTCTGCATTAGTTGTTGATAAGGACATGGATCTTTGTTTGTTTATTGTACCAAGCAACGAGATAGTAAACCTAGTAAAAGTAACCACATCCATTGCTTTTATGGTTGTCTAGGTTATTTGTCTCATCAACATTTTAGTATCTCACAAGTTTGCTCATAGTGTCTCGGGTGTACTAGAGACCATGATCAATATCATTATTGTACTTGATAACTCTCTTTATTGTTGTTAGACGTGACTTTTAAGAGTTAACCTAATTTCTACAATGAACTCCTTCACTTTTGGTTACGTTAGATTTGTTGGCACTAAAGGTACAAGAGAGTCAAGAGACTCCATGTGATACTTCGGTATAATTTTTGATCAACTACTTTGCACTCATCATCTTTTGATAGTTTTTCACAAGAATCAAAATTTTATTTTGAAACGGTCGAAACGAACGAAAAGTTTCTATTTTCAAGGAGACCAAAATGAATCAGTGATTGAATTAACATTCCAATGGTTTGAGGTGTTTAAGACTGTTTTGAGTTATTTTGATATGTTTCCACCAATGCTTAGGAATGTTTTGATGTATTTCAAGATGTTTCGATATATTTCAACTAATGTTTTGAGAATAAATTAATAAATTTTTTATTCGTTTTCATTCTGTTTTCTCCAAAATATTTTTGATTTGTTTCCGTTTCTTGGTGACCAAAACAATATGCCAAAATAAAATTTAATCCTTAGTTTTCCAGTTGTGTTCATTGGGTTGTTTACCAATTTAGATACACCCATTCCAAAGGCTTGACCAATTAGTTAGCAATTTTAGTCGAGGAGATGAATATACCATTGCTGGTTTGCTTAATTTGCAGACCAAGAAAAAATTTCAACTTCCCGACCATGTTCATCTCATAAGCTCTCTGTGTTGCCTGGGTAATTGACCTGGCAACCTCAAGAGCTTCCTTCTCGCCGGTACAACCAAAAATCATCATATGAATGAAGTTAGGAATCAAGTTCCAATTCTCTTTTTTTCTTATGAACAAGGTTTTATCAAGAGTTCCTCTTTTGAGTCCCTTGTCCAATTGGAAATCTGTGAGCCTTTCATACAAAGCTCGGGATGCATGTTTAAGACCACACAAGGGTTTTTAAGTGAATATATATGATCCAGCCTCCCATGATCATCATAATTGCCATTTAGTTGCTCTCTATATACTTTCTCTTGAAGAACTTCATTGAGCAAGACACTTTTAACGTCCATCTGAAACAACTTAAAGTACTTTATGCATGACATATCTAATATCACCCAAATGGATTACCATCGTGCAATTGGAATGGGTGTTTAATTGAAGTCTACTCCTGTATTTGTAAGTAGTCCTAAGCCACGAGCCTTGCTTTTGTTTCTTGTGATGATAACCAGCATCATCGAACTTGTGTTTTTAGATACACTTGGTGCTAATCACATTTTTTTTCTTTAGGCCTTGGAGGGTTCATAACTCATCCTACTAGAATTTATTTAGTTCTTCTTGCATTGCAAACATTTGTTGTTCATCTTCCAAAGCTTTGTTAGTATTTTTACGCATAGTATAAATAAAGGGCTCATTGCATTCACTTATTGTCTTCTAGTTCAAACCCCACTATTATGATCTCCAACGAAATTATCCTTAGGGTGGTTCTTTAGGATGGAAGGTTCTATGGCAAGTTGAGGTGGAAGAAAACTCTTAATGAGCCGAGGCTCAAGTACAATATTTGCATTGTCCGAGGCTTGCAAATTTGCAGACTCCATGCCCTTTTGAAGTCTCTTGTTGTACCCCAACTCCAATGAGAGGGTGATTCCCTTGAAGAGGTAATAAAGAGTACAGATCAAGGACACACTGGAGGATCAAACAACAAAATAAAGAAAAACTACCTCTAAAACAATAGTGCTGCTGTCTGAGAACTGACCTCTAATCAAACAATATGCAAAAAAAGCAACATTGTCGAAACCCACGAGGATGTCCAAAAATGACGTCCCACAAACAATCTCCATGCTCGCTTCTACCCCAGAATGTTCTAGCATTTCTCTCTAGCCAAACTAGCACATTTCCAAAGAGTGGTAACTTTTTTATCCTTTTCCAAGCCTAAAAAATTACTCAACTAAAGATACATATTGCTTAGGAATCATTCGATTGACCTTTGTCAGCTGTAATATAGACCCAATGTGACCAGGGAATGTAGAAAAAGGTGATCAATACACTCATCCTTCCTGCGGCATATAACACACTGTTGTGGAGAAAACAAGTACAAGATCTCATATTAATCAAATCATTTAACAATTACTCCCAGTCCTTAAGAGTGAAGAGCTTGCTCCTAAACTCCTAAAATACTTGTCATTGGGCGTTTTGCCTCTCCATAGGTCCTAGGGGGTCAGAGATGTTTTGGGCCATAGTATAACAGGCTGTGTTAACAGCTTCTCCCAGAAGTGGCATGACAAGGACTTATCACAACTGTGGTCGTTCTTTTCGCTTGTAGGGATTTCTTTATCTCATGATTAGATTTTCTTGTTTCTTTTGAATTTCTTTATGTCGCATTTTATTATCTGTTCCACTTTTGCACTACAGTGAGTTGTAAATGTAAGTTTCAAAGTTGTTGTTAGGGCTAGTTTAATGGATTCTGTTTCTTTGTTGTTAGTGGATTATGTCCTGCTCCTACTGGTTAACTTTGTTGAGAATAAGGATGAAATTGAATTCTTTGGTGTTATATTTACAAGTTTGCTGGTTACAAAGATGAGTAATTTACTATTTTTTTCCGAAGAAACAACCTATTTTATGGATAATGGGACAACACATAAATAGAATCAATGGACAAGTCATCTGATCCAAGAAAGAAGAAATAAAAACAAAATGCAACAAACGCTACATCACAAGTCTTAGCTACATATGAGCCTTATTTCAAATACATGGAGCTCTATACTCTCCATAAGCAAAAGAGAAGAATTCACACAAAATCTTTAGTGACGGAAGCCGAAAAAGATCGATCCCATAATCCTTCAACCACCTCTTATTGTTAAAACCAGTGGTATTATGATGTGCTCATGTAAACAATGTTAAACTTCTGCAGGATTAGGTTGGAAGTCTTGGAAGAAGCGGTGGTTTATCCTCACCCGCACCTCTTTGGTCTTTTTCAAGAATGATCCTGTAAGGATAAGTTTTGGTGTTTGTCTTTCATTTGAGATTTGTTCATGTGGTTTTTTTCTTGTATGTTAATATTCACATGATTTTCTTGGCATTACTGAAAATGTTATCAGTACTATGACCCTTCTATGACACCACCGAAATTGGTTTTTACAATGTCTATCAGCAACTGTGTGCTGTAAATTAATTTTAGGTTTATTAATTTTTTTTGAACGTCCAAACTACTTACCAATGTTGTGAGAAGCATGCTTAGGCATGAGTTTCACCTGAAGCACATCAATAGGTCTGAAGCGAGGCATTCTCAACAAGTAGTGGTTGAGACGCATGGCCCCCGTAGGCTTTTCTTTCCCTTTTTGATATATTTTGAGCCATTGATCTATTGACTTTGAAGAGAATATCTGATATGTATAATACCTCATGGACAACCTGTTATAGAATCTGTCCTCTTCCCCATGATTTTTGTGTTTTTTGACCTGTTCTAGTGTCACTGCTTAATTTTTTTTATTTTCTATTTTTGTCTCGTTCTTATTTTTCTCTAATTTCTTTAGTGTCACTTTTTAGTTTGTTAATGTGTTATAGTTCAATTGTGTATCCTGTTTTTGATTTTATCCTTGATTTTAATTAATCTATTTAAATGCAAGTCTGATTGGAATTGGATTCTTGAGCTGTTAACTGTTTGATTACTCATGATTTCTTATTCATAATTGTCTAATTGTTTAATTTATTCAGTGTTGAAATATTCTCAGTGTTAACATATTCAATGTTGAAATATTCTCAGTGTTAACATAGTTGCTTGGTGTCTAGAACATACATGTAACATCCTGATCCAATTTCATACAAATAAGAGCACTTAATAAGTTATCCATGGGATTTGGATAAGTAAAATATCTTCACAGATCTTTCATTTCTATCCCTTCTTAGGGCTTAGTCTACGGCTCATACAAATTTGGGGCTAAATCTGTAAAGATAACCAAACCATAAACTTCAAATCTTCCAGGTTGATATTTCTCTATGTCTCGATGCCCAATCTATCCTGTGAGGGGGAATAACAAGGGTGAGTTGAAAAGCCTGCAAGGAGAAGATATCCATAATAGAATCATACTCAACATCTCATGTGCATGTCAGGCCTGGATATGGACCTGGTATCCCACCAATCACTGTATCTCCTATTTTTTTTTATAAGAAACCAAACGCTTTATTAATGATTAAGAAATAAAAGTTACGTCAAAAAGATTGGATAAGAAATCCAACCAATAAGAAAAGAAGACGAGAGAAATATAGTTACATAACAAGCCTATACGTCACAAATTTCTCTCCATCCCGCAAAGATTGCAAAGAGTGGGATTCCTTTAAAAGTCTTAGAAACTTAAGCCCAAAATGAGGCTAAGAGATGAATACAGTCTTATAACCATACAAAGACTCATATTGATTTTCAAAGATTCTTGCTTTTATTTCCTTCTAAATAACCCAAAAAATAACAATAATAGCACAATTCCAAAGAGTCGCACCTTTATCGAACCTCCCAAAGCCTTTCATATCTTCAATAAAAAAAAGATATAGATGATAAATGAAGCACCCACTTGAAACAATTTATACCACATAGCCAAAGCAACAGGGCAATGCAAAAATAAGTGATCTGTACTTTCACAATCACCTTTACACATTACACACCCCTTAGGCAAAAAACAACTGTGCGCTTTCTTTTTTGAAGCATATCACAAGTGTTAAGCTTTTCATGTGTAACTGTCCATGCAAAAATTTGCACTTTAACATGAACTTTATCCTTCCATATCATCAAAGGAGGGGAAAAAATAGAACAAGAATATTGATTCAACAAAGAATAAAATAGGGATTTGTATTTGAATCACTGCATCTCCATAAAGAGAACTTGTATCTCACTTTGCATGATTATGAAAACCTAAGGTTGATTTTTATTGTTGAGGGCTTCTCCATTCATTGCTAATTGATTTGAGTTAAATGGTCTAACATGGAATCATGGTTAAGCTGTAGGTGGTTGGTGGGCCTATTCTATTCCCCATATGAATATTTTGATATGCTTATTTGTGTTTTTGTTAGCTTGACGCTCAAGTTTGAGCCTTAAGTGGGTGAGACCGTAAAGCGATTTTGTATCCCAGTTCGAATGATTAGAACTAAAAAAATTGTTTTAAATGGTGAATGAGCCTCTCCACTCATTGCTAATTGGTTTTAAGTTGGATTTTAATTTAATCTTAACCCATTCAATATTTCTTGGATTATCGGTGCTTTTTACCTTTTGTTATTATGATCCCACCTAAAAAATATTTATATAATGTGTCACACAATATAATAAGGTGTGTTACACTCATCAGAAAGTTTTTATAGCACTAAAAGGAGTGCAAGCTCTCTTGTTGAACCGATGTGAGATGTTGAATAAAGAACAAAAGAATATCTAAGTTAGAATCCCATATCGGTTGGAAACAAAAAGAGTTTCTCTCTTCTTGTATATGAAGAAGACAAACTCCATGTGACTTATGTTTTAATGGGCTTGACTTTCATTGGGCCTATGTGAACTTAATAAAAGAGTTAAAGGTGACAACATTTAAAAACTTGAATCTAACTCGAAAATTGAACCCGGTTTAATAATTGGAGTTTAAGGCAGTACTTAGGTTGACATGGGCGGATCTAGTAAGGGGCGAGCGCACCCTCAATTTTTTATTTGTATGGAGAAATAAATTTAAATATTATTCATATATATTTTGTGGTGCCTACCCTACCACTTTTATCTTTGACAATATTTTATAAAAATATGAGTTGTGATTAATCAATAATTACATATTTGATCAGTTTTATAGTTTCGGAGGTTTTCTTCAATAGACTTTGATTACATATTTATGAGTTTTTTGGATTTTCATTCTTAATTTAAAAGTGAAATTATTTGAAATTAGTCTTTTATTCTCTTTGATTTGCTGGGTTTATTTTTTCACAACTTACATATTTTTGTATAAATTAAAAGCGAAGATTGTGAGAATTCGATTGCTTAACTAAAATGATATGAATAGATGACTGATAACTTGATTATAGAGAAATATATTTTTGATGACATTAGCAATGAAGTTGTCCAAAAAAAAAAAAAACAATGAAGTTGTCATACAATGCCTTTTAATATAAAAACTCTAGTTAATTGCAATTTGTTTTTTGTAAAAGGTTGTAATTGTTTTTTTTTTCTTGTTTATAAATCATTGTCTTTTGGTCCATTTGCGTTCACTGAATTTTTATATATCAAATATGATATAATAAAAAGAAGGGTAAATTTCAATGACACCCTCTGGAAAATGGCCTAATTTCTGGGACATCCCTGTGGTTTCTGAAATATCACTACATACCCTTGTAGTTTATATTAAGTTTCACACATCCACATGATACCCCTACTGTCTTTGCTTGACGTCTAATAGACTAGATGATGTCATGGCATATTTTACAATGATCTACCCATTATACCCTCAACTTGACTGAAATCCAGTTCCTTTCAATGGGTTTGAGGTTGCAGGATATTGGATGGTTATTTTCTGGTTAGGGTTGACTCTCTCTCTTAGAATTTTGGATTTTTGGTTATTTGAATTAGGGTTTTTGAATTAGGTTTTTGTATTTTCTTGGGCCTTTATTTAAATAGATTTTGAAAAGCAAGCAGCTCTATGTGCTAAATGTAATTGCTAATCTTATGTACTAAGTTCTCAATTTTTGTTTCTTCAAATTTTTACTTGTTTGGTGTCTCCTCGTTGCTTTGTTAATGGGACATGAGAAACTATATGGCAAATGGTTGAAACATAGCACTAGTCATTGCTCTCTACCACTGTTCTACTTTAGATACCATAATATAACAGCTTACCCTCATAATGTGCAGAATAAGGTTTGCTTCATACCATAACATAATGTATCATTACATATGTGCAATCTTGCGACTGCAACAAAAACAAAAGCAGCATAGTGCAATCTGTTTTTCTTATATGTATTCTGCAACAAAAGCAGCAGCATACCCTCTGTGATATGTGCATTTTCAGTCAACAAAGAAACCTCAAAAACTATCTTTGTCTACATAAACTGCAACCTCAGTTCTGTGCAAATTCCACTCCATTTCTGCCTCTGCGTCTCCCCTACCTCTCCTCACATTTGGCGCAGGTGACCCCTATAAATAAACATCTTATTAAATACATTTCCTTGGAGTTCAACACTAGAAGTAGTGGTCTCAGTGAATACAACAATCACATGGATTTCGACACTAGTAGTAGTAGTCTTAGTGACAATACTAGTTTGTGTCAAAACGAATAACTAATTATCATATGTTGCAGAACTACTCATCTTTGTATGCACAGTAAGGAAAAAACTGTATGTGAACTTAATTGAATAACCAATTTTAATCAATGGGCAAAATCAACCAAATTCTGGTATGTAGCAGAATTACTCATCCATGTATATACACTAAGGAAAGGAACTGTATGTGAACTACCAATTTTGAATTCAACCAAAATGAGAATATATTGTCAAAAGCCCTAAGCAGTAGAAACGAACCTATCTTGAAAATGCACAATTCCAAAATGAACCATGGAAAAATGGCAAGAGTCCCAATCATCATTCCATAAAAAATGCCCTAATTCACCAAATTTGCCAAAATCCCTAATTACCAGAAAGTGACCCAGTCAAACAAATACTCATTCATTCTTAAGAAAGTGACCTTAGTTTACCAAATTTGTGAAAATCCCTAATTATCATTCTTAAGAAAGTGATAACTACCCATTCAAATAAAAGGGTAAATCTAAAAATGAAATAAAAAACCAATGAAAATGGCAAATATCGAAAATCATATGCAAACACAAAAAACCCTAATTTAAATGATGAAAATATTCTTAAGAAAGTGATAACTACCCATTCAAATGAAAGGGTAAATTTGAAACTAAACAAAACTGACCTCTGTGTGTGATCTTTTGGTTTTTTCTTAGTCTCTTCTATCTTTTTCTTCTACTATTTGCTTCTATTTTGTGTGTGTGATCTAGTTGGAACCATGGTTTAGAGAAACCACATCGATTGTTTCTGGTTCAACCCAAAGGCAGCATAATGGTTCGATTGGTTTGTGGGGAGAGAGGCAGAAGAATCGATGGTGTCTGGTTCAATCCAAAAGCAACATCATGGATGCATTGGTTTATGGGAAGAGAGGCAGAACGATTTTGGGAAGGAGAGAGGTCCTTTCCCTCTTCGATTTCCAGGCACAAAGAGTAAACACATGGTTTATCCATTATATACATATGGTTAACAGAGGGTTTTTTCCAACCGTGGTTAGGATTAAAAGGTAATTCAGTAAAATCTTGAACTCCGTTTGGTCTGTTAACCGACATAACTTGACAGGGGTGATAGTGACATTGCAGAAACCATAGGGGGTGTCCCTGAAATTAGGCCATTTTCCGGTGGGCGTTAGTGAAATTTACCCTAACAATAATATTATTTTTTTACTTTTATCAGTTGACAAAAAAAAAAAAACACTAAAGCTATTAGTTAAAGTGCCCACCGAGGAAAAAATTTCAGGCTCCACCCCTATGGTTTGGTGTTTCGTGTTGAGGTCGGGTTTGGGTTGGGCTCAGGTTGAGAGTTTTATAATTTGGGTTGGGTTTGGGTTGGACTCTCAACTGTCCAAGTTGCAGCTCTATTTTACACACTCCCTCCTCTTATTGGCCTTGTCCTCGAAAGTTTACAAGCCAGTAAGTCAAAAACATCTATTACACAATCATAAATATATGCGTTTCTAATTAATTTCTTAGTGATACACAAGTCGTTATTCCAAGTATCAAACCTAGGATGGTCTACATAATAACTCACTGGCCTGCTACCATTTTCACCACCTTCACCCAATTTCATACATTTTAGTCCTTATTAATGACTCCAAATTATCGTGAACTTCATTTCTTCTAATTTGACATTTCTCAATTTTTTGGTGCCCCATTTAACCCGCAACCGAGGGGATAGTGGGGCGAACTGAAAAGCTTCATGGGCAGAATAAAACCATAAATAGTCGGATCTAATAACAAAAGCGTAAGCTGAGTCATAATTAACATCTTCTATGCCATGCAAAATCTTGATACTGACCTGACATCTTACTAGACACCAATTACCTCGCTTCAATCCATCCAAGGGGTATCTTGGAGTATCAGTGTATTGAATGTTTGACTACCACGTTCTATCTCAATTCTGCACACCACATACTTACATATTTTACAAAATAACAAGAACAAGATGAGATATGTAGTAGGTTAGTAGCATATCATAAACCACCCCACTTAGCCAACTCTCACTTAACATGGATAGATATTGACATTAAGGTACCCCAAAACGGATTCAACCAGCATTTGATTGCCATCTCAAAGCTTGCTGTTTTCTCCTTATTTTTCCATTATTTCTTTTCTTTCTTGTCTTTCTCTGTATGCATTTCTAACCCAAATTAGCATATCTGCATTCTATCCCATTAACATTTGAATTTGTTCACAATCACATCTCTCAAAGCCTTAAAGGATTCTGGGTGTACAAATGCCCCATTTCCTAATGCACAATCATTCACCCCATGTGTTCACTTCCTAGAAATAGACAACTTTCATTTTTTTCCATTTCTTTCGGTTCTAATCTTCTAAGTCTTATACAATTCTCACTCTAAGGACACTTCACATGTCACTGAGCCAACAAATAAAGATGTTCGACTGGCCACCCATGCAAACATTTTCCTTTTTGTCATTTTCTCTTCCTAAGGTTAATAATTCTTTTTCTATTTCTTGATAAATTATAATTGGACCTCAAATAAAATGAGCACAACTAAAAATTACACATAGATCCCGACATTATTTTCCACCTATTGTTCTGAGGCAAAATGTTACGATGTGCCCTGCTTCACACGTTGCCTTGCGAGTTGCGCTTAGTCTCAAGATGACCTTGGCGCCTTATGCCTCAAATAATCGTGCCACCTATATATTTTCAGCCTTTATCTTGACATTTTATTGGATTCAATTTTAAGTGCTTGAAGCAAACTTTCTTGTCAACATTGATAATTTAAATTAATGCTAGGGTTAAGGACCACATTGGTTGAATATGTATACTTTTGAGACAAAATTGACAAAATTTGAATGTTAAAGGCCAATGTTCTACTAAAATATTTGACTCGGTAGGGATTTGTTAGGTGAGACTGAGAACTATTTCATGTATGCGGCATTTGGTTTTTAATGGATTGGGTAGAGGTGGGAGGAATGTACTCTTTGACAATGTGTTTCCTTGGCCATTTTGTGGGTTATTTAACTAGAAAGAAATTCAAGGATATTTGAAGACAAAAGGGATGTGGTGGACGTGTGAGATCAGATCTATTTCTTAACATCCTATGGGCCTCGGTTAGGAAGAATTGTAAGAATGTCATTTTGTTGTATTACAATGAGTTAGACAATATCAAGTGGATGTTAATGTGTGTTAGGATGTTACTTTGATGTGCAATTTGTTTTTCAGGTTTTGCATGTTATCGGGCTGGACTTCTTGTCCACCTTTACTTGGATAATGTAAGATTTGGTTTCATCTATTAATAAAATCATGTTTGTCGTCCACGAAAAAGTTATACTTATGGTAAACGGTTGAGGCGGGGATAAGCTTACTTCTTCACAAGTAAGGATCAAAATATCGATTCGGTGTATTGTTTCGATCACCTAGGAAACGGAAACGTTTTGACGTGTTTCGAAAAAGTTTCGACTCGTTTCGGAAACATAATGAAAAAAATAAAAAATTTAAGAATTATTTTTCTAAAACATTGATAGAAATATATCAAAATATCTTAAAATACCTTGAAATATTCTAAAACAATTGTGCAAATATATTAAAATATTATAAAGCATTTAAAAACATTATGGAATATCTCAAAATATTAAAATTTTGATTTCATCACTGTTTTGTTTCGGTCTCCTTAGAAACGGAAACGTTTCGGACATTTTGACCATTTCGAAACGATATTTTGATCCTTGTTCACAAGCTTATCCTCCCTAAAAAAATCGACCCTATAGCGCTAGCACTTCGTGTTGGTTCTATTCCATCCCAATCCAAGATAAGTGGCTAATACTAATTTAATAAGTGAAGTAGTCATTGTCTAAACAATTGGCTCAGACACCAGGTTGCCAGTGTTTGCCCATTTTGTCTCGCCCTAAATGGAATGACTCTCTTAGTTACACTACGCTCCTAACTCGAGTCCTCACATCTGCCGACCATTGATAATGTATTTCACGCCTTAGTGAATACCAGAAGGGACAGTCCTAGCTGAGTGAACCATGGCCGTCCAAGGAGAAAGTTGTAAGTGGTGGGGACTTTCGAATTCACTTAAGAACGGAGATCCTAGCCTGAGTATTTTCCAAGTGTCCCAAGAGATTATACTCTTTCCCAGTTTCAATCACAACCGTCCTTTCCGAGGCATTTGGTTGTTGTGACTACTGCTGCTGTTGCTGCTGTTGCATTTTGACGCTGAATTATTTAGATCTGATAGAGTCTCGCTCAGTAAAGAGAGTTATAGATTCGTAAGATCATGATAGAGTCCCTTTACTCTATAAGGGTGCTAGTGTGCTACAACTAGTAGAGCAACCTACAAAAAAGGCTAGTGCACTAAGCCTATCAAATCTTGAAGCTGTGCACTTTAGAGCAGTTTGTAGCCGTGGGGAGTCGATAAGCAAATTCATGTAAATGTCTACTTGCCGGGCTGCCCACTTTAACACTAGGAAGTTATAGATACTATAACGAAACTTCGTGAGAAGGTATCTTGATAAATCTATGAAAAGGGTCCCAATAGGAAGTTTGATGTTTTACTACCCATAACAACTATCTTGTTGGACGCAGTACCCATACTGGAGATGACAATCAAGGGTGGCTCTATCAATCGCAATAGAGCCAGCATTGGTCACAAGAATCTTGAGAGGGTTTACTCCTAACACCAAGTATATGGTGTTACCAATTAGATAATGTCGCATCTTCTCTACTGCGAACATGAGAGTGAGGCATTCTTTTTGAACTGGTTATACAGGTGTTCTGTGCCAACTATCATTCAACTTAGGTAATGTAAAGTGCGTTCTTTGCCGTCGTCATTCTTTTGGGCTAGTATTGTCCCAAGTGAATGATCCATGGCGCGTGTGTATAATAAAAAAGGCCGACTCGGGGCGGTGGGTGGGTTTAGGCTAGGACTGGTGATTGTGTTAAGTATTGTTTAATGCTCTAGA